>AYEL01066725.1:0-56805 GCA_000484575.1 Olivierus martensii | reverse complement strand
CTTAAGGTTTAAAGACCTCTCGAATAACAAATTAATGATAAATTATGAGATAAAATATTTCTTTATGTAAATATTTTTTTAAATAAAATGTATAAAATAATAATTGTAACGAAAAAAAAGTAACCACAGACCGCAGATCGAATCCGCGGCCCATACCGGAAGTCAGCACCAATGGACAGCGTGCTATCGACTCGGTTACTCGGCGTTCTGTGTAAATATTTTTTTAAATAAAATGTATAAAATAATAATTGTAACGAAAAAAAAAATAACCACAGACCGCAGATCGAATCCACGGCCCATACCGGAAGTCAGCACCAATGGACAGCGTGCTACCGACTCGGTTACTCGGCGTTCTGTGTGTTCGCCCATTTTTTTATTATATATAACAGCTATGAAAACTTTGAATCCATTTTTTTCGGAATTGGCTGAATAGTGCGCACTAATATTTTATCATATTAACACATGATGGGTAAACTACCACCACACAAAGTTTGATTCCAAAGTTCATATCCCAGACTGCGCCCTCTCCTTGTTAGCTGAAATCATGTTTCAATCCTTGCTCTACAGTTCACTATTATTTTGTTCTATATTTCTATTATATTTCAGAATAAAGACATTTCTATAATAATATAATAATGTCCTATTGAAAAATAGTTATTTCAAATTTGATATATAATTTTATTTGATTTTCAAGGTCATCTATAATAATATAATAATGTCCTATTGAAAAATAGTTATTTCAAATTTGATATATAATTTTGATTTTCAAGGTCATAACACACACACACACACACACACACACACACACACACACACACACACACAAGCTCTTGTAAAAAACCACACACACACACACACACACACACACACACACCAAACAAACAACACACACACACACACACACACACATACGAATCGACAATTGCGCCCAGATAACAGAAAAGTACACACACACGTACACACACACACACACGTACACACACACACACACACACACACACACACACGTACACACGTACACACACACACGTCACACATACACTATTCCAAAGACATATTGATGACAATTATGTCTCTACACATTAATAAGAACACACACACACACACACACACACACACACACACACACACACACACACAAGCTCTTGTAAAAAACCACACACACACACACACACACACACACACACACACACACACACACAAACACACACACACACACAAACACACACACACACACACAAACACACAAACACAAACACAAACACAAACACACACACACACAAACACAAAGTTTTAATAATTTGCATGTTTTAAATTTTATTGATATTATTGTACATACATATTTTAATTAATAATTATTTTCATAGAATCAACAATCATTATTGGATGAAGGAGAAGAAGATCTTTTACTGGGAGATGATGAAGAGGAGGAAGACAGTGAGGCAAGATCATGGAGACGATGACCCCAGATTGAAGTGTCAGAACAACAAAGTCATGTTGAAACTTGGTCATCTTTATTGTACAGAATGAAACTATAAATTGATTTGTTTTTTTCTTATCTTCGTTTTAAGAACATTTTATATGGTGCATTTTGCTATTGTAGTTAAACTAATGCTGCCATACAAGTTTGTGTCTTACTATTTTAAAGCACCATTGATTCAGCTGTATAATTTTGTGAAAATTTTCATTGTACTGTATCATAAGGTGTCTTAAGATGTATGTTATCATAATGATGTGGAGTGACTTAAAGTGACTTCTCCACTTTACAGACTGTATCACTGATGATTCTCACTGATGAAATTTATGTATTTCAGTGAGTCATTGTTGTCATTCATAATTCATCTTTCATATAATTTGAAAATGCAGTGATATTCTAACATTGTAATTTTTCTTCTCCTGATGTTAACAAAAAATATATAATCAATCAGAAAATTTCTGATGATTGATTAAATTACTTTTGAAAACAGTACATTAGATTTATATTTTTAAAATGTAATTTCAGTAATTCATCAAACTGATTGTAAGAATGTTTATGAATATTTTCTTTTGAGATGAACAAATAGTTGGAGTAAAATAGTGTAAAAATCTGCATTTATGTAAATTTAACATTATGTGATAACAGCAAATATGTTACAAATGTATTGCATACTAGAAATTATGTACAATTATGATGTTTAGTGCTTCTTATTAGATGCATCCTTTAAGAAAAAACAAAACAAAAAAAAAATAAAAATAAAAGAATTTATATGAAAGAACAAGAATAAAAAAAATAAAAAAAATGATGACAACAAAAAAAATGAAAATGACAAAACAAGTTTAAGCACATCAAATTTAATAAAAATTATCATTAAAAAAATACATCAAAACAAAAAAATATATATATTGTGTAAAGGGTTGGCCAAATCATATTATAATTTTAGATTTATTATTATTATTATTATTATTATTAAATCAAATTTTGCTTTATAGGTTGGAAGATCAGAACTGAGTTTAAAATTATAAAAATAAGAAATCAAAATCAATATGATATCAATGGAAAAATTATTCTACCTGAGGTAAACAATTGTTTATATGAGATATATTGCCATTTTTTTCAATGTAAGTTTCATGTTTTTATATATAATTTTATATTAATATTAATTATTTCTACATACAATAAGGTATGCTGGAAAATCTGGAATGTGTGATATATTGTTCAATACAGTTTTCTGGTTATATAAATAATATTACAATCAGATATACAGGATATTCAGAAAGTAACTGTTCACCTATATATATAGATGTACAGCTATTTTCTGAACAGTGATAAGAAAATTGAATATATAATATATTTATATACTGCATTTGTATCATATATAAATAAAAAAATAAATAAAAATTACCTAACTTATGTAGTAGTAGGAAAGGGAAGCTTTTAACCCATTCACTGACATTGCCATAATTAGATGCAAGTGTTAATTGTTGCATCAGATGGCTGATGTGAATTCAAGGCATGATGGTGGAACATTTTTTATAAATTATTTGGTGCTAATCTAGAAAACCTTTTCGAAATTGTAATTACTGGATATTTTAAGTTATCATCATCAACAAATACGGATTCGTAAAAATTTTTTCCCCTTTTATCATCATCATTATTTTTTAAAATGACGTTTTGAATGATATTTTCATTGTATAAACTATATACAGAAACTTCTAACACTTACTCTAAAAATAATACTTTTAAAATGACGTTTTGAATGATATTTTCATTGTATAAACTATATACAGAAACTTCTAAAACTTACTCTAAAAATAATACAAATACATATTCAAAGAGAAAGATATAACTATTTTTATTATTTTTTGTCAATCCTATGTCTGGTCTCTATTGTTTATTTGTCCTCTCTCTCTCTGTCCAAGCTATTATTTGTAAATTGAACTATTCCGGAAATTGCATTTTCAGTTTCTCTTACTTTTTCTTTGTTTCTAAGAATAATTTATTTTGTACTGTTTCTCAGTTTGGAAAGGTCACAGCTTTCTTTCGTTGTATTTCTAGGTGAAACTTTGTAAGTTCTTTAACAACAAATAAACTTTGTCAAAATTTTGTAAGGGTTCTTATTTTCAAGCTATATTTTAAATTGAATTTCTTTTTATATAATTCGTAATTCTGTTCTTCAATTGAATAGAACATAGATCGAACATAATTTTTTCTCTATAATACAATATTTTCAACTTAGTTCTTATTTTCAGGCTATGAATTTGTTTTTATGTAATATTCATAATTTTAGAAATATATAATAGCCTGTCATCAAAGAAAAATTCAAGAACAGGTAGAATTTTTTTACCCAAAGATCATGTGATGAAAATTTATCCAAACATCATTTGATGAAAATTCATCAAAAAGATCATGGTATGAATTTTCGGAATCTGTTGATACTAAGGGTTTTTTCATTTACTCCCTTAGGTTTTACTTAGGTTTATATAGAGCAGGGATGGCCAACCTTTTTAGATTTGAGAGCTACTTTTCATTTTAGAAATCATTGGGGACTATAGTCCCCAAAGTAGACCACTGTAATTTCAATCAACAATTCAAACAATAATAACAATTTTCAATACAGAAAATATGACACAGACCACTGTGGGCTACGTCTCATGGCTTTCCGGTTGATTAGTAGACTGCAGTCGATACGTTGGCCATCCCTGGGATAGAACACCGGGACAAGCTGAACAAAAACTTTAAACAAGTAAATTGAACTATTCCGGAAATTGCATTTTCAGTTTCTCTTACTTTTTCTTTGTTTCTCAGTTTGGAAAGGTCACAGCTTTCTTTTATTATAGCTTGCATTACTTTATTTAGCCTAATATACTTAAGTTAAACTTTTATTAGGCTTAATGACCACTTGTTATTCGCAGCATATATATATATATAGATTGCTGCAAATAACACGTGGTCATTAAGCCTAATAAAAGTTTAACTTAAGTTAGGCTTAATGACCACGTGTTATTCGTAGCATCTATATATATATATAATATCGATACATATAAATCTAAATACCTGTGCGTATATGTTCAATTATAAGGCAAGATATGGGGCATTAGGAAATTCAGCCTAAGATAGTCACTATCATTACCAGGTGTAGAGAAACAAACCATCATTGCCATAGCAACTCAACAATTTGACTTTCGATAATTTTTATAAAATTCAATTATTGTATTATTTATGCTGCAACTGATTTATTATTTAATCTATTACCTTTTTTCAATCAGTGATTATTTTATTTCATGATTTTCAATATTGTAAGTTTTTATTATGTAGAAGAATCTGTATTTGAGATTAATTCACGTAGTTTTCGATGCTCTTAGTTTGAGAATATAACTGTTATTTCCTAATGCCACTTAAGATTGTCACTATCATTACCACATGTAGAGAAACAAATCGTTATTGCCATAGCAATGCAACAATTTGACTTACAACAACAGAATTTTATAAAAATTATCGAATTATTTATGCTACTACTGATTTATTATTTAATCTATCGTCTTTTTTCCAATCACTGATTATTTTATTTTTTTCATGTAAGTTTTTATTATGAAGAAGAATCTGTATTTAAGATTAATTCATGTATTTCTAGATGTTCTTAGTTCGAGACTATAATTGTTGTTTCATGTGTTTCGATATAACGTTTTTGTTTATCGTACAGTTGTATAAATTTCATAATGCCACAGAAAAAAAAGAACTCTAGATGAATTAACTCCTGATGGTAAACAAATGCATTTAAATTGGAAAAAATTGTAAAACTTTTTGCAACATTTATTGAATATATGAAAAATTGTATATTGTTGAAACATTAGATCGACAAATCGACAGAATTCTAATAGAGAAAGAAGTGAACATTCAACACATTTCAAACAAAAAATGTATCTATACAGGAAAGATTTTCAGAATACATTGAAGAAAATACTGAAGGTTATCTAAAAGGTCATAATTTAAGAGAGAGAGAAACTTAAGTACAACACCATGAACTGCCCGAGCAACGCCGGACACAGGTATGCTAGTAAAAGATATGTTACAGTGCCTTAACATATCTTTTATTAAAATTGTACGTTATACATATTCATAATTTTGTGGAACAATCAGTATTCTGCAAACACAAATTAAGAACTAGTACTCTATAGCATAAGAATTATTACTTCTGTATAAAAACGTTGTGAAAAAATTAGTACTGTACTAAATAACACAATAGTTAATTATCAATTTATTTAAGTTAGCTAATTAATTAAATCATAACTAAATAAATAAACAAGCACTAAGATAGGAGAAGATTAAAATTTACGTTATACAGTAAATTTTCTCCTGTCTTGGTGCTTGTTTGTTTATTTAGTTATTTATTGCTAAGCAGGATAATGAATACTTTATAATCATAACTAAATTTATTAGCACATGTAATTACTTTGATACCACAAATGTAAATCAACAGTGCTTTATTAATTAAAAAAAATAAAAGGTATTCAACAGTTAAGTTGTTTAATAAAAATTCAAATATTAAGTTAATCCAAAACACATTGCCATTGAAGAGGGGCTGTCCAACCTTTTGGTTTCCTTAGGCCATATTTGAAGAAAAAAATTGTCTTGGGCTGTGCACATAATATACTAATTCTGACGATAGTTGTTAAACAGAAACGTTAATAAATAATGTATAATATATGATATCCACCATAACAAATAAGCAAAAATGGCATAGCATAATAATCTTTTGACTTCTTTTCATTCAGACATTTTTTAAAAATCATTGAGCAAGTCAAAAAGTTTTAATCACAGAAATAGGAAATGTAGATAGATATTTAAATAATATAAACTCTATTAACTTATTAAGTACATAAAAATATCAATGCTTTCAGGAAGTTTACAATTTTATGTTGGTCTGCATTCATTACAGCACTGGGCTGCATGTGACCTGCGGATCGTGGGTTGGACAGCCTGCATTAAAACAATAATTCTAATTATTAAATAAACCGTAAATTGTAAACCTCCACTCACAATTTAGAAATATTTAATTAACTGGTTGATTTGACAATCAATATAACAATATCGTTAAGCTTAATGTCTATTATTCTCATCACTTCTTTATATGAAGGCTATAATTTAACCTTTTCCTCTGAGTTGAATCACAAATTTCTTGGTCAGTAGTCGCCTTAATTTCACTCAAAATCATTTACGTAAATCTCACAGACAATTTCTGTTTTCATGTTAGCAGATTGTTACTGCCTAGTCAGTCATTCATCTTTATAATTATAATAGACTTCTGATTAAACGGGGTAGTTAGGAAATTAATATCCCCTGATAACCGATTTTCCGGATAATCTGCACTATATTCAAAAATCTGAATTATTTGAAGCAATATTTCATGTGAATATCCTCTGATCTGAATGAAATTCACATATATAATAAATATTTAAAAAGTAGATAGTCTTCAACTTAGTATCATTTGACTTATGATACTGCAATCTTATGGTTGCACTAACAGTATTCTGAACTTAGCTATTTTCACCATCACTTTTAAGCTGAATTATCAAAAGTTCGATTTTTCAAGTGTTAAAAAATACTATAAAAAATCCATATTCAACGATTTCTTATTTTTTTAAATAAATATATGTTATTTGTTTTGAATAAGTATCGAAATATCTCCTATCCTGGATCCTTGCGTCACTTACTCGTGATCCTATTCGAAAGTATGCTATAATTTATCGATATACCTGTTTTTACTCTGACATACATTGTGGGGACCCTACATAAATATATTAATGCATACGAATTATGTGATAACCAATATATATAAAATTAATAATAATTAAAATAAATTAAAACGTACAATACATAAAAATAATAAAATGAAAAATAAAAAATAATTTTTCGATGTATTAAAAAAAAAAAAAAATGTACATCAACCCGGATTCGAACCCCCTAACTAAAAATAATAAAATGAAAAATAAAAAATAATTTTTCGATGTATTAAAAAAAAAAAAATGCACATCAACCCGGATTCGAATCCACTATCTTCAGATTATGAGCCACATATTTATCGAGTGTGCCATCTGTGCAACTGGATAAAAAAAAATGAAAAATAAAAAATAATTTTTCGATGCATAAAATAAAATTCAGATTACGAGCCATGTATTTATCGAATGCACCATCTGTGCACCTGATGATCTAACGAGCCACGTATTAGTCGAGTGCGCCATCTGTGCACCTGGTGATCTGTGCCACGTATTTATCAAGTGTGCTATCTGTGCACCTGCTGATATGCTATTCTTCAGATTACGAGCCACGTATTTATCGAGTGCACCATCTGCGCACATATGGATATGTTGTTATCGACTACGCCATCTGCGCTACAGCTGATCGGTTCTCTATCTATCGTTTTTAAGCTGAATTATCATAATTCGATTTTTCAAGTGTTAAAAAATACTATTAGAAGGCCCTATTCAATGCATATTTAGATGGACATATTCAACGAAAAGCTCGGACACATATTCACTCATTTTTGATGTAACACCATACGCAAGCGGATCAAAATCGGTGGGGGGTCAGCTGTGTCCTCTCCTGCAAGCGGATCAAAATCGGTGGGGAGTCAGCTGTGTCCTCCCCTTGTTAGTTTAATTTATCAAAAATAGAATTAATTTGCTTATTGAAAATTTTCTATTTCTTTGAAAATTCATTTTGCAAAAATTACAACATGATTAAACTTTTATAAACCAATAAGTATTTTAGGTACTTTTATAAACCAATAAGTATTTATTTACTACAATTCGAAATATGCTATTCCATATTTAAACAAATATCGAAAACGAGCAAATCGGTGGGGGGTCAGCTGTGTCCTCCCCTTGTAAGTGATTACAGTCCCGAGCTTGGCTCACTTGCATAATTTCATGTAACAATATCAAATTTATTAGCTTACAGAGTAATAAATTCATGCCATCCTCTTTACAATTTAATTATATACTGAACAAAACATCGATAAGAGATCATTCTTATATTCCCATATCAGATCAGTGGTAAAATTATATAGATTAGATGATGTCACTAACCGAGAAAGCTCATTTGGAAGATGGATGTCTGTTCCATAAACATATGATTGCTAAATACTATGATGGAGAATTGGAAAGTAAGTTAACTCTCAAACAAAATAATAATATGTTAAATAATAATGAATATAATGATAAATAATAAAAAAAGCATAATAGAATAATAGACAGGATAGGTCAGAGTTAACCTCTTCACACAGTTTCTTTGATTCCAATAACCTTCATAAACTGATGGATACTTGTATTACTGTTAAAATAGACATTTATTTTATTAATATTAAATGTACTCATTCTTGCTAAAAATATATATATATATATTTTGTTTCATTACCAAAATATTAAACAGTTAAAATTGAAACTTTCATTTAAATTTTTTAAATCTTTCTGAAAATTTAAATATTTTTTTTTAATGATAATAGGGTTCTGTTGAAGCTCTATGTGCACGTACTTTAGATATGTTACATCCATCTCATACGACAGAAGTTAGGCATACTGTTCTCTATTTTTATTGTTATGTGATAAAGACTCAGGTAAATAAATTATTATTAGTTAGTTTCTTATATTAATTATATATAATTTTCAACATTTTGTAGATTCATCGGATATATTAAAACAGTTTTTAAATTTATAATTAAATGATATTTTTAATTAATCAAGATATTTTTATTCTGCATTCAAAATTAAATATGCAATATGTTTTTCTAAGAAATTTCATTGCATTTCTAATGCATTATAAATTTCTATAAGAACCATGAAAATTCATTGTTATAATAAAGATTGCAAATTTGGCTCTTATTTTCTGGACACATTTTGTAAATCATCATATTGATTTAGTAAATATATACAATGTAATGATTATACACTTAACTAATCAGAGCTAAATGATTTACAGTAAGACCCCACTTAACACTGCTCCATTTAATGCTGTTTCAATATAATATGGTTTTTTCTAATTTTAATATTTTTTATTGATTCATTTTGGTGAGGTTTTTCAAACTGTTACACTCACATAAATCCAAAATTGCACTAATTTGTTGCTTTGATAATCCTATGTCATCTCGCAATGCATTTGATATCAGTTCACTGCAGTACATACAAAAGTCTGCTGTGGTCACAGTTCATATTTATGATCAATCATCAGCGATATTTAATAAATTGATCCATATTTCCTTTAACTGTAAGTTAAACGTGGATCAATTTATACAAAATGATCCAAATTTTGATAGAAGTTCAAAGGTGGATTTTCTCAAAACAAATTCATATTTATGATCGTTCATCAACGTTATTTACAGTTAAAGTTTAGCACTATTACAGAAATTATGGATCAGTTATACAAAATGATCCAAATTTTAATAGAAGTTTAAATAAAATGATCCAAATTTTGATAGAAGTTCAAAGGCAAGACGAAGTGTCATGGATGCGATGTCTTGCTATTGACAGTTGCTTCCTGAATGAAAGAAAAAAAGGCAAACGATTTTTTGTTTGATGATTCTTAAAGATAAAACAACCAGAAAAGGCAAATGATTTTTCATTAGATGATTCTTAATGAAAAAACAGAGTGTCAATGAGGCTTCCTCATCACCAACATAAATTATTTACTCGAATATTTTTGATTTTCGTTAATGATTTACGAATACAAATCGACATTAGCAATTTCATCACAAACAAATTATTTACTTGAATATTTTTGATTTTCATGAATGTTTATTAATACAAATTGATATTAGCAATAAAAATGTCTATAATTAATATAATACAATAATAATATGTTGCAAAATAAAGAAAGGTATGTATATTTTTTTATTTACTGTCCCGTTTCACCTATTCCCATTATTTACATGTTAAGATGATCTTGTTTAGCACTTGATTTTTTTGGAATGTATCCCCTGTGTTAAATAGGGTCTTACTGTATTGAAAACATTAATTACTTTACACAAATATGTGCATGTAATGGTAATTATTATGCTCAAGTGGAACATCTTTAAATTTTTTCTTTTCAATTTTCAGTGAAATTTTGATGTTTGGGACTATGAAATCTTATTTATGAAAATCTTGTGAAAGTTATCCAATGGTTTTTATAGTAACTTTTTATTAAAATATTAATTTCTGAGTAATGTCAAATTTAACAAAATATATTTTGTTTTATTCCAGTGTTTTTTAAAATGATAAATTTGAATACCTATCTTTTCATTATAAATCTATGTAATGCTATGTTTCCATGGGACAGTTAATCACAGTTAACTGGCATTAAAGTTGATCACAATTATTTTTATATATAAAAGTGGTGTTTACATATGCTGACAATTAAACATGTCATGATGTATTGCCATTGATTCTGTTTCTCTTGGATCTTTCATTAATAATGGACGATTTGAATGTTTTCATCAAGACTGATTCAATATATTATTATTATGAAATGAAACAGCATTTGATCGAATATTTACTATTAAATGCACTAAATGATCATTTACAAGAGAAAATATGGAAATATTCATCTTTTATTTTAATCTTTTTAAGGAGTGTTTAACTTATCTTTTTTGTAGATGGTGGAATTACATTTTTTGTGATCAAAGGTCATTTAAGTATTCTTTCCAAACATCGCAAAGCATTATAATTTCCTTATCAGACCAATTATTATTATGTCTTTTACAATTAGTTGACATAACAGAATGATCTGCCATTTTAAACTTGTTTTCTTCCTGATGTAGTGGACCATGGAGAGAGCTTTTGACACCAACAACCAATTAAACAAGTTCTGGAAACTTGGTTAAGTTAATCACGTTGTTTGCAGTTTAATCATGATCAGTAAATCAGGTCCGCATCTACACGTAAAAAACAATTTCAATCAAACATTTAATCACAATCAACTATCCCGTAGTAACCTAGCATAAGGATCAGAAATTTTTCAAAATTCCAATAAAAGAATTTTTTCTATGATGAACAATAAAATAATTAAGTAGGGAAAAAACGGATCAAAATCAGTGGGGGGTCAGCTGTGTCCCTTGTTAGTAGCTTCTTTATACTTAAAACAAATAATGAAAATTATGTGAATTTTTTTTTCTTAATTTCATTTTTAAATCTTCAGATAAAAAGTTGCATAAGGGAGAATAAATAAGATAGAATATCAAATTTTGTATCTAATTAACAGGAATATGTTAAAAGTTGTCTGGCATAATTACGATCAGATATGTGATTGCTTCTGTTCAATACTACGATAAAAATAAATAGCCTACCATAAAAATAACTTCTGCTTTCCATTGTGTATACAGTCATATTACTGCAATTTTGATTTTTAATTTGATTCTTTAAATTTATTTTGATTGCCAATTATCTAACGTATATTAAGCAAATTTAGGACATTATCATAGAAATATCGCATATATGATAAAATATCAATAATTAAATATCACTTCCAGGTTCTCTGGTTAATCCTCAATCCGAATAATCTGGAGTCTACTTTCTTATAATTCAAAATTCTAATGCTTCTGTCTATAATTTAGTTTAAAAAAAATGCAGAATAGGGATGTCATTATAGCATTCGCAAAAGTAAGACGATTTCGAATTTTCCGCCAATTTTGAAAAATCAAATTGAGAGTAACCAAATAAAATATCCAATAACAGAATATAATAGGAAAATAACAGAAATAAAGTAAAAGGTTTGGGTTTGATTTCTCAATTTTTATTTGATAGACATTATTCTAAAGTTTGGAAACATTAATAAAAACTAAGACTTTCATGTTTCAAACACTTCATTGAATTCCAAATTTTATAAAATTTTGTGTTTTATCTGTAAAATCTTAATGCTTAATAGCACTGATTTGTAGAAATAATTATTTTATGAAGAGAAGTGTGTTGTAGTATCCCACAATGCAATTATTCAGTTTGCAGTATTCATTATTCTTTATAATCGAAAAGTATTATTATAAATAATAAAATCAGCTTCAAAATGAATCCAAAATCAATTTTTAACTATTAGCAGAGTACTTTCATGAAACGCATTCTCTCAATGATGAAGCTATTTAGTTTCTTATTGCCATTTTTGAAAAATTGAGCCAAGGTATATTTTTACTCTTAAATAACTAAAATGCCCAATAAATAAATATAATAGAAAATAAATAGGAATACAGAAAAGGTTTAGGTTTGATTCTTAATATGTTGGGTTAACTTTTATCATAACAGCTTTATATAATTTTCTTGGGGAATTCAAGTATTATGTAAGCATTTTAGGGGGGAGTAAGAATAAAGGAAAATCTTACCGTTTCTGATGGAGATGAGGGAGTTTACTCAATGCTTATGTATGCTTTAAAAAAACATTTTAATTTCAAAAATTTAATTAATGCACCAGAATTATTTGTACAATATGCATGCACTACAGTCAGAATTTGTTGTATATTCCTTCTTTTCTTATATTTTTGTTACCCTTTAATATTAAAAATCCCAATTGTTGATAATTACAAACTTATAAAATCTTCTATATTTCTTTATTTTAAAATAGCAAATGAGAGGATGGAGAAATAAAAACTTACATAATTTAAGAGATAGGGTGAATGAATTGTTTACAAATGCTTACCGGAGGATGTTAAAACTGACCAAAATCATACTTACATAATACTTTATCCTCTTTTACAGTGGTTCTGTATATAAAGGCAAAAGGATTTGTAATATTTTGATTATATATTTATTTGCAATACTATGTGTTAATTAAAAATATTTCCATTCAAGATGGTATGTCGAACATATATGCTATTCGGTTTATTTTAAATAATAAATAGAAATGCTGTTATGTAAAACATAATAGAAAAATGAAATAAAATGTCTTAATAATATTGTTTTAATGTTTTAACTAAAGCAGTAGAAAATTATTTCATTATGCTTAAATTTATTATAAGACAATTCATAATATTGTATCTATAAAAGAATAATAGAATATTTTATATAAGTAATGATTTGATTTATTTATATTGAATTTCTTAACAAATGGAGTAATGATGATGATTAAAAAATGCTTTTTGATATATAATGTCATCACATGCACTGATTCAAGCTATGGTACAATAAATTACTTCTGTATTTATTTCTAGTATAATATAAATTAATGTTATACATCAATTAAAAATATTTTTATCTGGTAATTTCTAATTTTAGTTCTTAATGTGGTTTTCTAATTACTGTATATTATTTCATAGACTAAGTATTGCATTTTCATATAAATTATTATACTAGCTATAATTGCCTAAGCATCTATGAAAGATCAAATTCAGTCTTTTTTTTGTCACTTATTTTTCTCGAATATTACAGAAATTAAAATTCAAATCAATTTCGCATTTATTTACTTTAATAAATAAACTTTTTAAAGTAATAAAAAGTAATGAAAAGCCAATTTTTATTATTTAATGAATGGCAAAAGCCATTTTTAATTTTCTTTTTAAATATTGCACTTTTGAGATGTGCTTTCTATTTTTTCAAATCTTTTTTTAATTCACTCTTAGGTTTATTTCGTTTACATCAAGGGTGTCCAACCTTTTGTCTTCCTTGGGCCACATTTGAAGAGAAAAAAATTCTATCGGGCACCATACGCAAGCGGATCAAAATCGGTGGGGGGTCAGCTGTGTCCTCCCCTTGTAAGCTTTATTAATATTTTGATTTTATTGCCATATTACTCACATTTAACTTTCACCATTTCAACATTGTTAGTTCACTTTTATTCAACTAAATACACACCTGTTTAGTTGAATAACTTCAACCAGAAGCTGAATTCTGCCATATTTGCATGCAATTGAACTTATTTCTATTGTTTGTAAAGTGTATTGATTGTAATAATAAACTTTTTATTGCATTTTTATTTATTTTTCACAAGCAATGCTCTTTTTTATGAAATATAAGACTATATACAGAGAGTCTTCATTTAATGACACCTTACTTAACATCATTTTAATATTATGTCACCAGAAAAAATTAATTAAAAAATAAAAAATTTGAAGGCATTGAAATGGTGTTAGTCCTGTAAATCTATAATTTTAGAAAATAAGATGATGATATTTTATATGAGAACTGAAGTATACAATATTGTCTATGAACAATATATTAATTAAACTATACAACATTCTGGACATATGACTAGATTGACTAGCTGCAAATACTTTGGCTTTCTATTTAGCAGACTTAGAATTGAATTCAAAACCCATCCCTTGGAAAATTTATATGCTAAATCAATGAAATTTTTGATTTCAGTTAATATCTTGATTTTCAGGAATCTAACCCCAATGCTAAATGAGGACCCACTGCATATAAATTCCTACTAATGATGTCATAATCCTCTATAAAAAATATTTATCAGTTATTCACTTATGAATTTTGTCAAGTTTAAATTAACATAAATAACTACTATTAACCACATTTCCACACTGAATTAATTATTATGAATTAGTCTGTATTTTGTTTTGACTATAATTGCCAAATAATTATATTTTATAATGAAATATAAAAATGAAAATGTTTGTGTGATACTTGAAAATACTTGGTCATACAGTAGACAATATATTATTATTTACTGGGGTAGCCAGGATTTGGTATTAATACCTTATTATAGTATAATATACTTAAGGAGGAATCTTTTAAGAGTTTATTTTACTCTGTCAACTTCTGACTGTGGAAATTTTTTATTGTAATATCATGTTTTGATGGGCAGTGTATGTTATAGAAGAATAGGTGTATTATATGTGCATTATAGTGAAAATATTAATAAGCAGGAAAGTAGGGTATTGCTGTATTTTGTAGAGATGAAATAATTTTAAAAATGTTTTTATATTTTGAAATTGTTACTTGTGTTAAATTTAATATAATCATAAAGCATTGTTTAAAAATAAAATATTAAAATACAAATGAAAAACCAATTCCATCAAATTCTTTATATTAAAAACATTGCTTTGTGAACCATATAAGTAGCATTTTAGATATTTTCCATCTGCAGTATACATTAAATATATCTAAATCTAAATTGAATATTACAAAAAATGTGTGTGCAATTTTGAATAATTATCTATAATAGTATAATGTTATTGATAGATCATGAATAAAAAAGATTTAATATTGAATTATAATAGTAAATAGCATAACCTTAACATTTATTGTGCAGAATTATGATTGAGGATTGTTAGAAATAAATTACACATGATCTTTTTCTGGACTATAAACATCATACATATTATTGTTTATTCTTTTCAATAAATGTGAAATTTTTATGGCTTAAAAATATGTTGAAACTGGCTTATTTTCAAAAATAATTATTGTTTATTGCATTCTGTATATATATAGTATTTTATAAATATTGTTTTTTCTGTAATTTTTTGATGTTAATACTCTATTTTTAAATGATTTTCAAATATAACTTTACATTTAAATTTTATTTAATGTTCATATGTATTTAATGGTGTAACTGATGATGGAGAATATTTAAAACACTATTGCTTGTAAATATATTCTTATTTAATTTTAAAGCATGTTTTTATTATAAAGTGTTGTTGAAGGAATAGTTGTTCAGATGAATTTAAATTAATGAAATATATAACATCCATTATAGTGTAAGAAGAAAAGTTGAGAAAAATATGATTGATATTTATAATAAATATTTTCATGTTCCAACAATCTTATCAATGTAATTAATTTATCTAAATGAAAAGGAAAGCAATATACAATTGATAATGATATGGAACTGTGCTAATAAATGCATGTTAATGAAAATTACTTAATTTGTTTTGATTGTGAATCAAGTAATATATAGGAAATGAATGTTTATAGTATAATGCTTAAGATAATAAATTTAACATTTTTAAATATAACATCTCATTGCATTTTTCTTATTTGTTTTTCTATTAGAAAAATACTTGTTTTCTGATTTTCTTTTATATTAAATTAAAAAAAATAATATATTATATGTATAAAATTCAAAGCTATAACATATTGTTAAAACTTTTTTATTTTCTTAAATTCAATAAGTGTTTAATTTTTAAAACTATTTTTCTTCCTTACTTTTCAAATGCAATTATGGGAACATAAGCATAACTTAATTAAAATGGAAATTAAAAATGATGAGAAAATATATTAGATTTTAAAGCATTTAACGTATCATATTTCAGGAAACACACCATTGATGTTTGCATGTGCTGGTGGTCATGAAGAAGTGGTACAGGCGTTACTTGAAGCAGGGGCCAATGTAGAGGATCACAATGAAAATGGCCATACACCTCTCATGGAGGCTGCCAGTGGTGGTCATGTTGGGGTGGCCAAACTCCTGGTGGAACATGGGGCCAGCATCAACACTCACTCGAACGAATTCAAAGAGAGTGCCCTCACTTTAGCATGCTACAAGGGTAGGCTTGCACCCCATCCTGATTCTGCTTCAACTGAAAGTGCTGGTAAATTGATGCTAGTAAATTAAGGAGATTTTGGGAATTCATATTGCCCATGTAACACACATTGTGTGTATGGGTGAATTCTGGCCGACAGATTAGTTTTGCCTTTAGGTATATAGTTACACCCTAAATTCGAATTGGATTAAAAAGGAAGAAATTTCTATATTTGAGAAGGTCACAGCAATTTAAAGCTATAAAAAATATACTGTATGTATGATAATTTCATAAAGAAATTCCTTATCACAAACTATAGCTGATTATAACTTTTTTAATTTGTTGTTTCAGTTGCTAATTAACATAAACTAACATTGATTTCTGATTATGAACTAATTATTATGATTATTATTATTATTAATTTTCATTGCATTATTCTGCTTAATTTATTAATTTTAAAAAGGCATGAAAAAGATTTGCTTTATTCAAATATGTAAATTTAAAAAAATTGATATTCTATTGTTATGATTAGCATATAGCATATTTCCTGCAATAGTGTGATAGAAATACTTTGTGAATTCTCATATATTATCAAGTCAAATAGAAAATTATAAATTAAAAATTTAATGACCAAATATTTTAGTTTTGCATCAAAATAAGCATATAGAATTCATTCATCTTAAAATATTTAATTTTTTTTAAATATTATTATCCTTATATGCCCAATTCCTCTTAAATTGTTAATTAAAGATTAAAATATATATATTAACTTAATTTCCTATATCTACCTTTATTTTTCATGCATTGATTATTAAGTACTTATCCTTTAATAGATATAATTTTTATATATAAATTGATCAGATTAGATTATTTAGTTTAGCTACATTTTTAGAAATTTTAAATTTCATATATTAAAAATTTGAAAATAATAAAAGAAATTATAGAATAGTTTAGTTTATCAATAATTATTAAAAAGTTTTTTTTTCTAGCTTTGCTTATTTATTTTAAACATTTGATAAAAAAATCTTACTAATAAATATTTTTTGTTTATTGTGTGATTTTATTATAATGATGCTCCCATCTCCTAAAAAAAATCTTAAAGATTGTCTAAATTGATAGGATATGTTTAGTTTTTAAATATAACAATTGAAATAAGTCAGGAGAGATTTAAGCTCAAGAAATTGCAAATTAGTCTTTATTATTAGTTATATAGTCTAAATATAAAATGCTAAAATTTCTATAAAATAAGAATATTAATGCTATATTGAAATAATTAAAGCATGCTAATAAAAATCTTTTAGAAAAAGTTATTATTTATGTTAATATATACATTTCAAAGGTCATTTAGAGATGGTGAGATTTTTGTTGGAGGCTGGGGCAGATCAAGAACACAAGACAGATGAGATGCATACAGCTCTTATGGAAGCATCAATGGATGGCCATGTTGAAGTTGCTCGTTTGTTATTGGATTCAGGTGCACAAGTATGTATTTCATTAAAAATGTATTTTAATAAAAATATAAATAATAAAGATTATGGATTAAACATAATAAAATTATAAAGTTAAAAGAAGAATGAAATATACAAATTTATATATATATTGATCATAGGAGAGAGATTTTAAAAATATCTGGATTATAAAATAGCAATTGATGAGAGAAAAATCTAAGAGAAATATTAGCTGTTTTATCAAAACTTTATTTAATACAATTTTTTTGTGATTGATAGCAAATTCTCAGCTCAGATGGTTAATTTCATTTTGATTGAAATGAAAAAAAATTTATTAAAATTGTGAAGATATCATATTCTGTAGTAAAAATAATAATTTTCTTTAAACTAATTCCATATTTTTATAAATTAAGTACTGTTTAAAAATATTTTTATCCTAAAAAATATAAAATATTTTTATTGTGTAAATTTTTGTAAAAAATTTAAACTAATGATGCTTTTAGTTAATAATCAACAATAATAAAAAAATGTAATTACAATTATGTTGTGATTTCTTGTATAAAATTAATTTGGGTCCAATTTTCAAGAACAGTCTTTTCCATTATTAAAAATCAAAAAATTTTATATTTATATAGTTAGTACCTTTAAGAAATATTTAATGCATTTAATTCTCCAGAAAGATTCAAAGGAAAGTTCATATTTAGTTTTGTTGGATTTTGATTGAAATCACTTTTGTTCAGATTTTATATTGTAAAATTCCCAAATATTCTAATCTACTTTTAAGAAAAAAATGCATAATAGCTAAAATTGTCAGCCAATACTTTAGATCAGTGGTTCTCAACCGCTGTGCCACGGCACACTAGTGTGCCGCCAAACTTTTGACGGTGTGCCGCGAAAAATTAAGAATGAAATGCATGTATGTATGTAATTGTATGAATCATATATATTAATAGTGAAACGTGGTTGGCTGGATATCACTTTTGCAGTCGAACCACTGTACCGATTCCTATAAATAGGTTATTGTTAGAAAAATCTAACCCTTGAATTTCTGTGACAGCCAAAGTTTTTTGTCGTTATTCATAATTTAAAAATTAAGGAATAAAAATTTAATTAAAATTATAGTTTCTCTAAAAAGACAAAATTCTCAGGTGGTGCTATAGCTTTAATGATCCCATGTACGAGTATGTCTGTAATCTGAATATAATAAATAAGAATAAATATAATAACCTGTTAATAAAGATTCGTTGTTAAATCTAAATTATTATTTAAGGTATTTAGATGTGCCACAAAATTTTAAAATATTAAAAATGTGTTCCTCAACAGAAAAAATTGAGAACCACTGCTTTAGAAAAACATTAGATAAACATTTACTTCTCTTAAAAGGATGTGAGTCAAATCTGATTTCCATATCCTGACAACTTTCATCAAGAATCCAATCTCCATTTTAGACAGTTGATCTGATTGTATCTCAATTGTGAACAACTTCTAAGCTGTAGTATAGCCCCATTAATTAACTATGGTGTGATTGAAAAGTGCATTAAAAAATGGAAAACTAAATAAATAAATATCATGTGCTTCATATCTGGTTTTCACAGGCTTTTTATTGTAAGGAATTTCACTGTCTTTCCCTTGTTTTTGTTCTCTTCCAACTAGACATTAAGTTTTGAAGTCATTCCAAAGACAATATGGGCTGTTTATACTCATGATTGAGTCATCTGGAATGTGCCAGGTCTGTATCATTAATACTGTTAAAAATTTTATTTCATTAATTTATCATTGATGCAATTATTTCACATAACAGAATTAATAATAGTATATTGATGTGTATTTTGTCAATCATTATGTCTCATTAAAATTGATCTCTCTAACATTTCATCAATGCTTATTATTGCTTGCATTAATATCTGCCTGATTCATCAGTTTCAGTACTCATATTTTGACCAATGTTATCATTAGTGTGATAATCCACTATGAGCTCTGGAATGGCTCCATTGGTAAATATGTTTTTGTAATATTAATTAGAAAATGGTGTAACAGAAGATCATAGATCTTCAATGTCAAGTTATTGACCTGTCTCTATCCGTTTTCAGAATTTACAATTAAATTTTAAATTCTGTTTACCAAAATGGATACTGATACCTAGCTCGATAAATAGGCTAGGACATAATATTTCACTATTTTTGAATTATTAACTTATATACCATTCATTGTTTACTAGTAACCATATCAATAAATATGTATGAAAGCAAAATTATCCAATTTTCATGTAAATTCTGTTACATGTTTAATTAAAAAGTTTATAATGTATTCCTATTGATCTAATTATCATTATGTATTATCAAGAAGTTTTATTAAATAAAATGAAAATATTTTCATTTTAATACTAGATTATGTGTTATTTTAAAAATATTCTTTATATATTTATTAGATTTTAACTTGTAATTTTAAACCTTTTTAGGTAAATATGCCAGCTGACAGTTTTGAATCACCTTTAACACTTGCAGCATGTGGAGGACATGTTGAATTAGCTATGCTTCTTTTAGAACGTGGAGCTAATATAGAAGAAGTAAATGATGAAGGATACACACCTCTAATGGAAGCTGCAAGAGAAGGACACGAGGAAATGGTTGCACTTCTTCTTAGTCAAGGTAATAATAATAATTTTATTCTGTAAATAAAATAAACTTTTAACGAGATTATATTTTAATAAGTTAAAAAATATATCTAATCATAAGAAAAGTTTTAAATAACTAAACAGTGACAAACATAATTGAAATTTATTTATAATTGTAGGATTCAGAACAAATTTTTTAACACAGTTTTTTGATTTTATCTGATTCATATTACTTGTGGATGGTTAAAAAATAATAAATGTAGGAGAAAGAAATGATACTGGTCAATAAATTATGATGGTCAATCATAACAGATCTATCAGTTGACAGATCTGTTAAGATCAAATTTTAAAACTGAAAAACTGGTAAATTGTTAAACTATACAAAGTGCTATCTTTTTTTAACTGAATAATTGTTCTCATTATATGCCATTTTATCATTTATTGAGTTTACTGTATTTAATATAATTTTATATCTTATAATTAATAATTTCCTAAATATTATTGTGGAGCTAAAATGAATTGAATGTAAATTCAAGAAAGTTAAGTGAACACTTGACAGAAATTTTAAATAATACTGTTCTGTTAGGTGTTTAACTATGTGAATAGAATTGTTATCTAAATTAACAATTATTAGAATTGTATTCTAAATTAAATTTCTTGTAAGAGTTGAAGATGGCTAGTAAATGCCAAAAACGTTTTCGAAATAAAAACTTTTTTATAAATTAACTTGGACTCCTTAGTAGTGATTGGAGCTAATCTTTCACATAAAATCATGACAGAAAACATGTAGTTTTGTAATGATTAAGCTCATTAAAATAATGTTAAATAGAATTTTAAGAGTTAATTAAAATAATAACTTGAATTTGATTTGTAAAAACAAATGAAATTGGTTTATAAAATCTTTATTTTTGAATTTCTTTTTGAATGGGAGAGAAAATGGAGGGTGAAAGTTTGATAATTTTAAAATTCATAAACATATTATGATCAAATTACAGACAGTTAGAAAGACTAAGTTCAAAGGTACAAAGAAAAATAGCATCATAAAATATCTTTCTTACAATATCTACTGTCAACTCCAATGAAAATGATAGGGTAGCTTCAACCAAAGATGGTTTGGCTAACAATTCAAACTATTTTCCTATCAATACAATTGGTGAAAAGAATAAAACAAAACTTTGAAAACAGTCAACACAGCAGAAAAAAAAAACGTTTTGATTATATCTGATCCTTCTTTACCTGAACTGTCTTGTATTTTTTGTCTCTCTTCTATCTCATTCAAGATTTTAAAATCATATTTAAAATAGAAAAAATGTTCCAAAAAGAGTGTAACCCACTCTCAGGCATGTTTGTAGGTTGTGTGTAAACTCCTCTTTTGCCAGAAGCAAGTTGATGTACATAAGATAGGTACATAGAATGTAGAAAGTATGATTGGCAGAGACAGAGAAATGGCAGACATGATAGAGAGGAGATCTTTGGTATTCTGTTTAGAAGACACAGTGCAAAGTCGCGAATTAGAACGAATGTCAATACTACTAATTCTAACTAAGCCTAACGCTTAGTTAGGCTTAGTTAGAATTAGTAGAGACTTAAGACCTGAGCTCAGGCCGAACTCTGCAATCAGAGTTCGGCCTCAGCTCAGGTCTTTAAGTTTTTAAACTGTTTTATTATTATTATTATTATTATTGAGATTGTTTTAAGTGAATCTTGAATAAATAAAGCATAAAGTTTAATTATTACAATAAACAAAATCATAGATCGTTGAAATTAAATAAAGAAACGTTTCTTACGAAATACACTCATTGGCCTAAACCTTATCAAAACACTTTGCAGAATATCAAAATATAGCCTACTATTGTATTTAAATTGTGTCTTCATTATTACCGACTATAAGATATGTTATATTTTGTTCTATAGTAGGCCTATAGTTTATATAAGCCGATTTTTCAAATTTAATAATTTTTTTCCTTCTTTTTATTCTTTTATCCGATTGAATTCAATGGTGAAAAAATTGATATTTTACCTATTTTATAGCTATTTTGGATCAAAATTATTATAAAAGCCTAAGCTTAAGATTTATTTTGACAAAGCTAAACCAAATAAAACAGATATTGAATAAAGACATATGTAAAATATTATTTAATTCGTATTCTGTTTAAATCGGATTTGAAAGCAATAGATTGATTCTTTTTTTACTTTGTTTTAATTGATTTATTGTTCGAATGAAGTCATTAGTTCGTTCAAATAATTCTATAAAGCAATGCTTTCCAACTTATGCGAACTAATTATTAGCATACCAATAATAATACTCAACTGACTGTAAGTTACATAAAAACATAGGCCTATAATGTGAAAGTTCACAGTAAACTGCTATTATTATGATTTCATCGGTATTAAGGATGATACGAAGAAAATTTTTCGTGTATTTGGTGATACGCGAATAAAACTGGGAATTACCGTTATAAAACCTTTCTCTGGACGAACTATTGCCTCGGTTTTAAAAAATAAGTCGAGTGAAAAAGTCCAGTAATCTTTGTGAGTTAAATTTGATCAATCAGAGAATGAAGTTATTAGCATTACTAGATGGACTTTTAAATTTCTTCAGGCTTTTCTAAGAAGATTCACCGACGAAAAGAGGTTCGGGATTTTAGTACGGAATCCGATCAAAATGGAAAGAGTTGATAGAGAGAAGTGAAAGAGTCCCTGTGGACACGGGGATCGGCTACTGTTCCGAAAGTAAGAGGCGAGTCCCGCTGTAGACACTGGGGCCAGAAGGGCGAAGAAAAAGAGCTGGACCGAAGACGGATCCGAAGAGTAGGCTAGGTCCGGGACAATCGACCTTTAACGTGGGATAATAGTCCGCGTCATTATCGGCCGATACCGGATCCGGATAACCCGTCCATTAGCTGCCGGCGGGAGAACCCCCTTAATGGGGCGGAGGGATCCAGGCGGGACCCGTTAAGCCACAAATTATCATTCAATCGTCCAAAGGCGCCCCGCACCACCCCGAGAGCTTCGATCACCTATCCGCCCCTTCGGGAGGGTCTACATCACGTTAACAACTTAGTCGGACTTAAGAGAACGTCTCGTGTTTTTCCGTATCCACGGATCGGTTATGACTCTCCAAGCCTATTCCATAAGTCTGCTTTTGAATAATAGTATATTTGAACGACGGTTATTAATAAAGTCCATCCCCGTATCGTAAGTTGCCAAAAGCGACGCTGGAATTTCCGATTGTCATCTGGGACGGGCCGGGCGCCGGTGGCCGTGGTTGGTAGCCGGCAGCGCCGCACATCCGTGAGCCAACAGCTGACCTTTGACCCGGCCGGGGAGCGATTACTGCGGCTGCTGCCCTTTCGACCCCGCGCCTTCCCGGAGCGGTCCGATCGTGTTCCCACCGCCCATTCATCATACGCGCCGGCGGCTTATCGATGGCGACGCCCGAGGCAGACGCGGCGAACGCCCGACCGGGTGACGGAGGTCGGGCCTGGCAGTCCATTTTTTTTTTTCTTTGCTCGGCCCTTCCTCGGACGGGGTCGCTGCCCTTTATCTTCTTTACTCGCGCCGCCGCTAGTCCGGGCGCGGCGGCTTTTGGCCAATGGGCGCCGTACCGAGACAACCGGCCATTGGCGTTGCGCCGTCTTCTCCATGTTCCGACCAATGACGATAGGTCGATGGGGCGTGGTCGCGCGTCGGCCGAATTCCCGCGTGGATACCGTCGGATGGCGGGAATCCGTCGTTAACGGCCCCTTCTAATTCTATCGAAAATGACCCTCGCACCCGCCACGCCTCTCTTTCCACCATTTCTATCTACCTGAACCCGCAGCCATTTTAAATATCGGCCCGAATATGGTGATCTGAATTTGCGTTTCTTGTGATTTTTGGACACTATAACCTATCGCCATATTTGTTTTAGATAATTTAATATAAAAAGATTTAAACACAAATCATATACGGTATTTATTATAATTTTCCTATTATTAAGTTTAATATTTGAGCATTAAGTAAAAAAATCCTGGTATAGGTTTTTAAATCTTCGATCTTACTGGTGCGTCTTTTTTCTACAACTAATATTACGTGCGACTTTAATGATACTACTTTATGTACTGTGTATCCATCAGGAGAACTACTGTATTAAATTACGATAACTTCTGATGTTATTGGATCAATAAAGATTCAAGAAATAAAGAAAAACAACGAGATTAATAATTAGGCCTACCGAGTTCATCTTAGATATTCATCATGAACATAAGCTGAAATTACGATAACTTCTGATGTTATTGGATCAATAAAGATTCAAGAAATAAAGAAAAACAAAGAGATTAATAATTAGGCCTACGGAGTTCATCTTAGATATTCATCATGAACATAAGCTGGAAAACGAAGAGTAAAATCTAAATAATAATAAATATTATGCGATATTTCATAAAATTGAAACATTCTCGTATTTAATGGTGTTTATGTTGTTATATTTAAACTTAATTAAAGTATAGAAATATATAAATTTTAATTAGGTTTACACGTGAAATGTGAGAATTCAAAAATGGCGTGTTCTTAAGCTTATTAAAATAGTTGGATCTAAAAAAAGGCATACCGTATGATCCCATCTCCACAGATATCGCGCCTAGTATCATTAACAGACTACCAAGTGTGTTATTTTATGTAATTGGTCAATTTAACTGTTTTCGAAACAGGTCAAATGGAATTATGCCAGACGGGTGAGTTGAGTTCCGATACGATGATTGCTTTATGCTGTAAGAGAAGAATGTAGAATTGTATCGAACTTTCTGTTTGCTAGAAACTTTATAACTATTACTCAGTTATTTATATAATTATATATTATTTATAGATAGGGAAATATTGTATAAGTATTAAATAATTAAAATATAAACCGAACATCTAAGCTAATAATGTGAAAGAAAAATATTGTATGTAAAAATTAGTGTATTATTATACACTATAATAAGTAAGTATATATATTTTATAAAATATAGTAATAATCATGCTATAAATATGAAGCAATAAAATATGTTCATCAAAACTGTTATTCATCTCTACAATTTAATTTTAAAATAAATATCTCTTACATTAGGGAAAATCATATCAAATCATTACTTTAATTATGGAAATCAACTTGTATATTATACAAAAACAAATTTTCCCACCATTTATTCTTTTTGCTTGCTTCTTTCTGAGTTATATTTTCATACATATATTTTATGTATACAATAATAATCCTCTATAATATTATTTTTCTAGTTTTAATTAGCTGTTTATATTTTCATCCATATATTTTATGTATACAATAATAATCCTCTATAATATTATTTTTCCTATTGATCCTGTTTAATGTAATAATTGTTGACTTTTGCATTATTATTTACATGTTGCCAACGCAAACAAATAATTTGCTAATAATTAATAATCAAATAGTAGCCAAACTCAAGCCAAATAATTCGCTAGTGTCATTTGCCTTGAATACGGTTATTACTTGCATATTATTTACACTTTTTTTTTTATTTAAGGAGAGCATTTGTACAGCACTTAGTCTTTGAAGTGTGGAATAATAAACAGATAAACTGTTACTACACGATATAAATGATATAAAAATGGAACGATATTTAATATAAAGTACTAGTGTACTTTTAAAATAAATTATACTTGAAGATTGAACTGCAACATTGCAGTTTTTTTTATAGGCCTATATATATATAAATTATTTAAAATCTTTTGATGAAGGAAACAGTTCCTTTGCTGAATTCATCATTAACAATATTTATTATTTGCGTATATTAAAATAATGAAGAAAATTGTTTAATATAAGTTAAATCATTAATTGCGATTCAAGATCTTGCTTAATAAATTTTGAATTATTTTAGCCTATGTACTGCTGATATGAATGAATGTAATTTAAAAACTATATTTTAATTATTTTTTAATATAAATTGATAAATTAAATATTTTTAAAATATTTTCGGATGAATTTGAATTATTGAACAAGTTCCTAAATTTACAAAAAAAAAATCTGTTAAATCCAGGTTATTTGATGAACTGAATCATTATTTTTTTCAACTAAATTTAACTGAATACAGTATTATTGTAACAATGAGCATATTCGACAGTGGAAGATCTGGATTTTTCGTTCTTTCGAGCCATATTGTTCTGTCAATAAAGAAGAATTAGGTCACTTCTCTTTTCAGACCCTAAGCGATAACTTTTACTGAATTTATTATTAAAGTTTATTGCACACTTGCAAATTTCTGAAATGCAAATATTATTACATACGACGAATCACTGCAGTATAATATAATAATTTTGGCGACATGCCTACGCGCATTAGCCATCCAGTCTAACCAATTTTTCTCAGTTTGTACTTTGTAATAAAGAAGAATAAAAGATGAGTTCATTTATAGTTACGATTTTCATTCATTCTAGCACACATTTATCACAATTTCTTTTTAGATTAATATCTCAATATAATTTTTATTCCCGATCAAATAACATCAAATGAAAATTGTTTACCGATTTTCATTTTATCGGCATAAAAAATCAGTATAAAATTGATAAAAATAAAAAGTAAATTTGTAGATATTGTATCAGCTCAACTACAATATTATACAATCCTTTTCTTTTTAATATAATTTTTAGGAAAAAAAATTTAACAACTTTAAAAATTAAAAATATAAATAGTGCTTTTATCAATAATAATATTGTAGCCATTTAAAAAATTTTCAAATGAATATATCTTTCATGCATGACAAATAGAACTAGTTTCAAATAAAGGTGTATAAAATTTCATAAATTTCGAACAGTTGACATTTTGTAACATGATCATGAAGAGATTTCAAAATTAATAGTAGTATGATTAAAATGAAAAAGAAAAGATTGTTCATCTAAAATTTAAATGTTTTGGTTCTTAGATTTCTTGATGACGAACATGCGGAGTATTATGTATATAGATTAAAATTTTGTGAAATAAAAGCTTAAAAATATAATTAATAAAGCTACATGCATCGAAGAATATTTTATTTTACGAGTTTGTAAAATACAAGTCAACACGCCAAAAGTGTATGGTCTACTTTTATGCAATTCGGTTATCTTCATGTTTGGTAAAATTGATTAAAAAAAAAAATATGCTGTTTGGAATCCTCGTAGATACGTGAGACTTAAAAGACAGAAAAAAACTAAAATCTTTAAAAGATAAATTTTACGTTATCTTACTGAAAGGAAAAATAAAATTGTGATTTATCAGAAAACAAGTAATAGTGCTCTAGATATACATCGACATCTAATTATTGTTTATATATATTAAAATTGAAGTATTTTTCACCCGTCACACATCTACCGGTATTTATTTCTAGTGATGTTCCTACTTACATGACGTAAGTAGTTAAGTGTGACCATTTATATAAATTGTAATACATTTTGTTCTAGCGATTAAATAGTTGCATAATTAAAATTTTAAAATTTTGCGCTGATCTAACATTGAATTGACAATTTTTATATCAATCCCGACTTTATATATATCTATATATATACTAAATCTAAAAATTAAAAATAATTTTTAAGAAAACTTTAAATACATATATGCATGTTAAATGATGATAGATTTAATAACAATGTATTAAAATACAATTAGAGCATTATCTTTGCAAAATAAAATAAATTTAAGAATAACTTAGTAATTAATCTTCATTTTTTCGTAAAATTTTAAGTTTATTGTGTTGCTCTCTTAACTGTAAGTTTTGTTGTTTGTATTTTTTATTTACTCTTGATTTTTTAATATTAGGCAGTATAAATTATCCCAGATTTGATTAGAATGATTCATCATTAATCTTTTTATTTATTATAATAATATACGATTGTAGATATATGAAGATCTATCTTCGATACAGTAATATAAGGTAGATAAATTTTTTTTGTAGATTAAAAGAAATACGAATAGCTGGAAATGAAGTCTTATAATGTCTCTGAGTTAAGAAAACGTTTGATATGAAAATTATCTTAAAAATAAAGGTATAAAATAAAAAAATAGGAAGTTCTGCATTTTAAAACATGACTATACTGTACTAATGAAAATTTAAGAATCATCACAGATAACGAAAAATCTTCAAATGGAACAAATTCTAATAGCAGTTTATATGAAACGTGTATCTGGATTGAATTGTAAAATAAAAGCACTTTTAGATGAAAAAAAAAATTACTTTCTTAATAAGAGACCTTCTAGAAATCTAGATTATGCATTGAAAGACAAAAATTCCATAAAATCTTATAGGTAGCATTCTTTAAAATATGTTTTGCGAGTTAGAACTAAATATAAAGAGTTAGAGCATAATTGTAATCTAAAATAACTTGCATGAAAGTATGAAAACAGTACAAAGATATAAATATAATCTAATTCTTAACACAACAAATATCGATTTTGTTTGCTTTTTTCCACAAACTATGAATGTCGGAGAGAAATGGAAATTTATAATCGGTGATATTTTACATCAAATTTTTTGAATTTATTAACTTTAAATATAAATCAATTGATTATTAATGTAAGGAATAAGAAATCAGAATATCGAAAAATGCATTTATTTATGTTAGGAAATCTCTTGCCTCATATTTAAGTATAAAAGAATTCAGTTACCATTAAGAAACTAATGTTGCAAGTTAAATGTAGCAAGAAAACAAAATTGACACTTTCTGAAAATATGTCCAAGTTTTCTTTGAATTTCTGAGAAAAATGCATAGACTTGAATTCATATACTATAATTTTTTCGAATTCATATTTAGATCTTAATTTGT
The DNA here is from genome assembly GCA_000484575.1 of Olivierus martensii. NCBI lineage: Eukaryota > Metazoa > Arthropoda > Arachnida > Scorpiones > Buthidae > Olivierus > Olivierus martensii. The sequence continues at coordinate 27,046 of AYEL01066725.1, read as the reverse complement.
TATTTAAAAAAAATTAAAATCTCAGTTAATCATTGGAAATTAAAAAAGAAATCCAAATAATAGTTTAGCAATAAGCATATTGTGATTTTATTATTAATAACGTTATTTTTCATACTCTGCATGTATATTAACTGCGATTTTAAGTAGAATATAGTGTACACTATTTAATTATTTGTTTGCCTGAAGATCAACTATATTTCTTTCATATCGTTATCTATACATTGGCTCATTTTTCATTTACTTGAGTAGATTTGTATTGTGTAATTAAATAACTAATGTTGCAAGTTAAATGTAGCAAGAAAACAAAATTGACACTTTCTGAAAATATGTGATTTTGTTATTAATAACGTTATTTTTCATACTCTGCATGTATATTAACTGCGATTTTAAGTAGAATATAGTGTACACTATTTAATTATTTGTTTGCCTGAAGATCAACTATATTTCTTTCATATCGTTATCTATACATTGGCTCATTTTTCATTTACTTGAAATAATATCAACTAGTAATATAATACGTAGAAAGACGTGATGCATTATGAATACATCGGCTCATTTTAAGCGACAACCGCTTCTTTTAGTGTGTATGTGTGTGTGTGTGCACGCATTTAATCGGAGAGAATTATGCAGAAAATACGAAAAAGCGCTAAAATGATATTATTTACAAGGGGCCAAACTTTCCCAAATTATAATTAATTGGATCAAGATATCTGCAAAAAAAAGTAAGGTAAACTAAAGAAGGAAATGTGGAACATGATAAAAGCAAGTCGGACAAAGATGTTATTGATTTTGTAATTAAATTCTTAATAATTATAAATATTTTATAGATAATTTAATTATATTTTTAACTTTCTGTTTCTTTTGAATAGTTCGGTTTGTAGCTTAACTTCGATTGACTAAGTGATGATGCTGTTTTCTTAGAAATCTCTCCAATAAGAATTATATGTAGTTTGTTTAAGTTTTTTTCTTGATATTTATATTATATATTTTCTAATAATTAGTAAAAATTATTATATTATATTTTCATAGTCAAATTTATAACATGTAATGCTGAAAGGATTAGACTATTGTATACTATCTTACTCGAAGTTCTTTAGATTCCTTTTGTTAAATAATCTTTATAAACGAGTTTATGTACAGTATCCTAAGAGATCAATTAAGAATGTTCTTTTGAATTACGCTTATGGAAATATAAACTACGAAACAAAATAAACAAACAGTATAAAAGATTTTTAATATACCAGTACTGTTGAAAATAGCTTAAGTATTTTTGATATTCATTATAATCATTATCAGTAGATGGGAAAGATGAATATTTTACATTTCGAGTCATTTATCATATCAATAGCATATAAATTACAGATTGTTTATGTATGTACGCATCTTTTCCGATTAAAGGAGCTACTGTATAGTGTTTACTATTATCATTCAGGTTATAATCATCTCCTCTTCCTTTCATTCGGCTCCTCCAGAGGACCCAATTTTCCTCTTTTTCTATAACATTAAATAACACATCATTGTAAGATGTTTTTCATGCTGATAAGAGGACTATATATGTCAATAGAGAATTGTTGCTCTACAGAAAGTTCAACGTTAAAGTTCTATAAAATCTGATGATGAAAGCTGTTTCTCGCTTTATCCGAATATAAACTGTTACTGAAAATATAACTTATAAAGCTAGAAATGGCATTTAGTCAGTATAAAGATTAATATGACAAATAACTCAAATTCTTAATATGAGAAAAGGCTAGCACGCGAGACAATCGTTAATGATTAAATTTAATGTTGAGGAGATTTGATTCTAAATAAAGAATTAAGATATCATATAATACAAATTTGATACGATAAAAATAGCATCTGTTCTTCATGTTTCTCATATGCCTACATTATAATCAAAAAGATTAAAATAAACTTATTTTATATAATTTAAGTATGACAGTTTTTGTTAGTTAATTTTTTTGTTGTTTGACTAACTGGTAAATCCTCTTTTAAAATACAAAGCAATCTTTATTTGCACAATACAATAAATAACATCAATTTGCAATATTAAGATTTTATACAAAAAGTGCAAAAAAAGAAGAAATCGTGGTATTAAGCCATTTTCATGATTTCTGAATAATAATAATAAAATAGTTCTTTTTTTGACTTACTAACATGTCATTAGCAATGAATGAATCAAGAAGTGATTTATATTATTTATTATGAAAAGATTCTATTTTCTATACAGTTAATTTTTTTATATTTAATATCAATTTAATTTCATCTTTTTGTTTAATTCTATAATTTTATCGATTAATAAAATATCGACTTAGAATGATTTCTTATTTTAAATTTCTGTTATTGTTGCTATTTCGTTGTCATATCGTTCAAAACAATACTATTTTTTTTTTTTTTTTGCATAAAATTATCTGTAATAAAATTTGACTAATTATTTCGCATATAATAACTCAGTCGATATTTACTTGTTCATAGAGTTTACAAACCGATTCTCAATAATTTTTATTCAAACAAAATATTTTGTAATATTTTTAATTGTATTCATGTTAATATATAGACTAATTGGATGTAATGTATTTCAATTGTTTTCCTAGTTATTTTATTTTGTAGCTTACGTATGTTGGAATTTTTCTCATAATTTCTTATGATAAAACGAATGTAAAATTATTAGTTATTCTTCCATTATTTTATTTTATACGTCAATGTTCTTAGAAAATAAGCGATTATTAAGTTATTTGAATGAGTTATTATAAATTGAAAGTTTCTAAATAAGAAAAAATAGCATTAATGTAAATATTTAATAATATTGAACTTAAAATTGTCCCTTGGGGACTATCTTTTATCAATTAGTGTAGGAAATATGCAAAATTTATTTATTTTCAGCGTAAAAATTCTGTTTTTGAAACATTATTGTAACCAGTTTATGTTACTTCTTGCTCCCAATAATGTTGCATTTGTGTTAAATGTTTTTGATATATAAATAAATAGGAAATTCTCTTGAAATAGAAATAACCAGATTTGCTTTGACCAAGTTTTCTATTAAAATTGTATGATAATATGCAACAGAGTCAGTTGCGAATTATCATCATATTGATATAAAGCTAATTATTGAGTTGACATCCCATATCGATCTTACTCGATGTGCTGAATTGAAATTTTCCTTTGTTTCCTCTTAAATCCCTTTAGGTAAGAGTAGATCAGGTTATAAAGATACCTTTTTTTTTTAATCTGCATAGAGAATAGTCGGATAATCTACTCGGGCGGAGATGGAAAATTTCGTGTCTGAGTTTAATTTGTTTCTCATTCTCCGAGAATATTAATTTATAGGAGATCACTTTGTGTGTTTAAAATTCCTAAATATTTAGCGTCCATTAATCACGAGTGTGTTAAACACTGTTATTAACTGTAGCAACTCTTTCGTGAACCCAATGAATACTGTATTAAGCTTTTCTTCCCTAGTCGATGATAAATGATTTGTAAGTTGGCATTGTCGTTTGCTGTTCAGATTTCCTGCTAGATCTGGTTCGACCCAACATTCTCCTGTCGATTTTCCATTCTTGATGGAAGGTGAGAGGCCAAATACTGTTAATTCGCGACGATGAGCAAGTATTCTGCTAACCTTTCGAGGCAGATATGTTATCCTCCTATCGGTTGACTGCTGGTTGGCTATATTATCGCTATAGTGTTTATAAGTAATCACTTAAGCAGTGTTTTTGCTCGTTGTTCAGAGAAAACAGGTATTCGGAATAGTAAGTATATGCAGAGTAAAAGTATATTATAAATAAAGAAGGTTAAAGATTTCCAGAGCTAAACTGTAATTTTTAGAATTTTATCCGTTCAAAAATTATTTGGAACATATCGAAGAACACCGAAAACTATTCAGATGTTAAATTTTATTTTTCAGATCCATAAAATCATTTAATTTCTTATTTAATAAATAATCTATATAGCCTATATTATAAATTTTGATTAATAGTTACTTCCAGTTTGTCATAATATTACATCTAGTTTTTAATTTCTCAATATACTAACAGCCTTAATGCTTCCAATTAAAATTATCCGAAAATATATTAATCAAAATGCATGACATTCTCTATCTCGAGATGCATTAATTAACACTATCAAACTAATAATTGCAACGAAAATTATAAAAAAATCTAGTAGATAAACTAGATTATCTCTCCATCTTTCTGAAGGTTTTTCTGTCAGATTTCTTTATTATTTTCGTTGTTTTTGGCTGCCAAAGCTGTGGACCGAACGTAACTGTTTCTTTACTAACTTTCCTTTGATAGAAGAATGGAATCAAGCATCCAGTGCATTAAACTGTGGACCGAACGTACTGTCTTTACTAAGTTTCCTTTGGTAGAAGAGTGGAATCAAGCATCCAGTGCATTAAACTGTGGACCGAACGTAACTGTTTCTTTACTAAGTTTCCTTTGGTAGAAGAGTGGAATCAAGCATCCAGTGCATTAAACTGTGGACCGAACGTAACTGTTTCTTTACTAAATTTCTTTTGATAGAAGAATGGAATCAAGCATCCAGTGCATTAAACTGTGGACCGAACGTAACTGTTTCTTTACTAAGTTTCCTTTGATAGAAGAATGGAATCAAGCATCCAATGCATTAAACGATATTCTGGTTATTCCGATGAAATGATCTTCAGTTAGACTTAATCGAACGGAAGAATTGCAGACATTTCGACTTTTCACTTTATGTGTGTGGTCCAGTTGCCGATAATAATTTCAAAATGTTATCTGGATATATATCGCCACTTAATACTTATCATGTGACCCGCCTTACCTCCTGATAGGCAATCTCTATCTACCTCCTTCGGATTCCATTAAAACGGTTTTCTTGGTTATGCTCTTTTTTACTCATTTCGTTAATCAGATGTTAGGTTGTATTTCTGAAATTTAAATCATTTAATTTAGTTATAATGCTTCCTTTGGTTTCTTCAACGATCTGCTATTAGGATTTTATTCCTCTTCCGATCAAAAAGTTTTCTAGTCGAAAATTAAACTTCGGAATGCCTTTTTAGATTGTGAAGTGCAACTATCGTTTATAAATGTTAACGTGGTCCTATCTGGAATAGATGATCACCGTAGTGAGCCAAACAACAAATGCTGGGCTAAATCACGTTGGCAGTTCTAGATTAATACGTAAAAAATTAAAATTAGAAGGAAAAGACCCGCGTTTGACGTCTCGCGCAGTCTACGCTCACCCTGTCATTCTGCCAGAGGAACTATATAATTTAGCCTGACCGGACAAAGTGTACAATTTGTCGTCGGTGGTTATTACGTGGATTTGGGATGCTTGTCTGGTCCCGAACGGCGCGACTCGGACTGCACGTTTATTTCCCATTAACTTATACCGCTTTCCTAGATTTTTCTCCTTATTCTCTTCCTGATCCTCATCTGTTTTTCCCTCCGAAATTAATGGCGGGTTCTTTGCCGAAAATATTGGTTGGAAGGCACTATATAAATCCAGTGGCATTATCGCAGTTATCGAAGATCGATTAGAAGGCGGAGTAGACTACAGGGATCCGGGAAGAACGACCAAACTCCAATCTATCGTGTCCTTGCATTAATATCCTTTTTTACTAGGACGAAAGTGTAAAACAGTGGTCACTCGCGCCAAAAAATAAAAACGTATTTTTCCGTTTTCTGATCACATAATCTTTGTAGAAATCGTGGCTGGCCTATAGGCTTTCGATTAAAGAAGGGTCGGTTATTAAGCCACCAGGATGTAGACCACTTATTGCTGTCACAGACACCGATTATGGCCCCAGGCCGATTTTCTCGCAAATTGCTTCGGCGCGTTTTGTAAGCGGATAGGTGTTATTACCGTATAGATGCTTAATCCTACCGTTTCTCCATAACGCTTTCTTCTATGTAAATAAAAATGTAAAAGTCGCATTTTCTGGTATTATTTATTATATGTTATGTTACGAGTCTGACATCGACCCGAAAACGTTTCCATGAAAGAAAACTTTTGAGATGAAGCGACGGTTCTACCGTCTATGACATCACAGTTAAGCATAATAGTCTAGGTAATCTGAACTCGGAACGACCGAAGTGTCGCGACTAGACAATTAAATCCAATTACTGCCCGGAACTGGGACTACGTCACCGGTCGGAGGCAGACAATGGGAAGGCGTGTGCCGCTACTTTGTCTACATCACCACTGGCCACGTGACGCGGCCCTGATCACCCCGGCCTCCGTCCGGGGATAACTGTTAACCTATGATCTCCGAAAATGAGCTTTTCTTTCTTTTAAACCACCTGAGAGTTGAACAGTACGTTAGAAGACTGAACATCATACCTTTCCATGAACTCATTAAGAAAATAATAAAATTCGAATTCTATCACCAGCATTTACTTGCAAAAACAATTAAATTACGCGCATTGAATGACAACCTTATAAAAAGTTATATTAGTTCCGTTTTTATCCGCAGGGAGTCGTCTGTGTTCCTTTTCACCCTGCATCGAACAAGTTCAGAAAACGTGTCAGCAGCTGAATCTACTGGGTTTTTCCGACATCACTACCACCGAATGCCTTCTCAGGCCCTACGAAGTGAAAAGGGTGAATATGCCCATTTTCCAACCGTCGCAGGTAAGTAGGCGCGCGCCGGCCCTACCGTCCCGCCTTGGGCTCTATACTGGCCATCCAGGTTACGGATCGGAGTGTTCTTCCTCCACCTACGCGGCAACTATTCTATCTCTGCTTGACAATGGCCAGACACGCAAATGACTGTTGTTAGTACCGACGGGAAGTTGTAATTTGGATCTTTTTATTTTTGCCTCTGTTTCCTTCCGACGTATTAAACTTTACTCGTTCTCCATTCGGAAGCCGTGTTATTAGCCTGCTCCGGGACACATTTCGCGATCGGGCATAGTATCTATCTAGGTATAAAATGGACTACCGTCCACCTACGCCGGTGGAAGGGCGTGAGAACACCTCCCACGACAAAGACATCGGATCACAGTTAATCGGAATAAAATATCTTCGATCGATACATGGTATTCCATAACCGTTTAAGAATTATTTATCTTTTTTTTCTAGTGAATAAATTTTGAAAATTGTCTTCGGAGAAATTGTTAACGATAACTTCTAATTAGAATGAATAGAATCAATTAAAGGGTTAAATAATAACGATAATTATGAATTCCTAATTGAAACAAAATACTGGAGGCAGGGATACGCTAGTCTGTTAAGCGTTTTATTATTACTGTAACAACGTACAAATGTTAATGTTTTGCTTGGTTTTACTTTCAGGACGTGATGGAAGACGCGGCCGGGGGAAGCGAACAATCGAGCGGAGAGGAGGCGACTGCCAAGAAGTCAAAGCACTGCCTGCCCCGGAGCCGGGGAGGTGATGGGACAACTACGGCAAATTTCTGGTCTGCCCTCCCTACCTCGCAGATTACGGGTCACACTGGTTATCTGACCTTTGCAACCCTGTATCCGGGTAGCTGAGGTAGAACGCCTTGAGAACAAGGCTGCTTCTCCCCCCGGTGGGAAATTTTTGCTCCTCGCCACCTCAGATCGGATGTAAACGATAAAGTTCTTCTAATAAACATTTACATCTGGTTGTTGACGCCTCTTTTTTCTGCTTGCCGACCTGTTTTTCGGAAGATATCGGTTGAATAAGGTTGGATTTATGACGCGTATTCGAGTTTTACACTTATCGGACCGACAGCTTTCGCCATTTGCCTGGTTTCTGAGAGGTGGCTTTCACCTCTCTACTATCCGGATGGAAGGAGAAGCCAGCTTAAAGGCCGATTTGGCCGCTGGTGTATCGCACTCGTATCGATTCCTGAATGGCCGACCCCCTTTTTTTTATAGAGAAAGTAGGAAAATGTCTGCGAACCCAGTCGATACCCATCTAGATGACCGGTTGGCCCCGAGGCGTTGGAAACGAGTTAGACACGGAGAATGCGCCGACGTGTACTGGACATAAACGGCGGTAATGGCCGCCCGTAGGCCTATAAGAGAGAAGTAATACTCCTATTTACAAGCCGATTCCGGTAGCACCAATTAAAAAACGCGGGCCTACAGGCTGTCCTGTCGATCACGAAAGATCGAAAAGAGCGTTTTTTCTTCGATCACGTAAGCGGGTCACGCTGCGGCTATTCGGCGTTTTTATCAAACATTCATCGCTAATTGAAAGACTATGTAGCTCCGATTCGGACAGACGTTCGGTAAGAAAGCTTTTTATCACCCAGTGGAACCGGTCCCATTTTAAATTGGTCACGGACGACCCGGAAAGAACCGTAAACTCGGTCCGGAAATCGGCTCTTTGGCAATTGCTGGTGAGAAACTGAAACGTTTGTCATATTAGTTTAAAACACCGGGAATGACTCCAAAAAAAACGATGTTATCAGCAATACAGACGCTGAAATTTTGGAAAAAAAAAAAAATAAAAAGATACGTGCACCATCACTCAAATAATACGATTCTTCACGGACGACCCGGAAAGAACCGTAAACTCGGTCCGGAAATCGGCTCTTTGGCAATTGCGGGTGAGAAACTGAAACGTTTGTCCTATTAGTTTAAAACAAACCGGGAATGACTCCAAAAAAAACGTTGTTATCAGCAATACAGACGCTGAAATTTTGGAAAAAAAATAAAAAGATACGTGCACCATCACTCAAATAATACGATATTTCTATAAAGGAACCAACCGTTTTGTACTATCGGAATTTCCATCACTCATAACGATCGGAAAAATAAAGAAATTGTTAGATAAAGTCGCGAAGGTTATAGCGAAACGTATGGTGATTTATGAAGAGGCAAAGAATAAATCGATATAAGGTTTCAAAGTATTTAGGTTAAGGCTTTTGAAACTGCCCGGTTGCACCCTGCAGTTATTTTTTAAACTCTTATTGAACGTGTTCCACATCTCTGCGGGTGCTCATTGTCAGCTTACTTCCGCAGATGGCTTGTCAAAATGCATTATAGTTCCAGTTTCCAAACGAGAAGACCGCGACCTAATCCCGAGAAATACGAACAAAGTTATGCGACTGAATCAAAATAGGGGGGCCGAATGATTGTTTTTTAAGTGACAGTTGTTTTGTATAGCGAATGTGTTAACCGAGATAATCAATCTATCTAGTATACAGTACTCTATAATGTTTTACCATCAATGCACCAAATTAATGAAAAATCTATTGCATCTCATTTTTTATGAAAAATTTAGAGATCTATTGGAGTGTTTATCGAAAACTTTTGTAACTATTAATATCAAAATTCGGTCTTATACTCGGATGAGTTTGGAAATTTTTGGTTCTGCGCTATCGTTTTGATTCTCACAATAAATAAAACTGAAGTTGAGGCTTAAAAATTATATTAGAGATAATTGAGATTGTTTAGCTAATAATAGATATTGATGATAAAATAATGAGTTAAAAACAAAACTAGAAATTACTTTGATTGAATTAAAATTTAGTTTTTTTTAACAACGAGCGTAAATCTTATACCTTCTAAAACATCCTTCTGAAAATTATTTATCAGAGACTATAGAAATCGATGCAGAAAACAATCTGTACTTCCCCTATTATAAATACCGAATAAATAAATATTTTTATCTAGATCAGTGGTTCTCAACCACTGTGCCGAGGCATACTAGTGTGCTGCCAAACCTTTGACGGTATGCCGCGAAAAATTAAGAATGAATTGTATGTAATTGTATGAATCATATATATTAATATGAAACGTGGTTGGCTGGATACCTTTTTTGCAGTCGAATCACTGTACCGATTTATATAAATAGGGTATCGTTAGAAAATCTAATCTTCGAATTTCGGCGACAGCCAAAATTTTTTGTCGTAATTCTAATTTAAAAAATTAAGGAATAAAAATTAAATTAAAATTGTAGTTTCTCTAAAAAAAAACAAAATCCGAAGGTGGCGCTATAACTTATTAAGGGCCGCCATTTAATGATACCATGTACAAATATGTATGTAATCTGAATATAATAATCTGTTGATAAAAATTCGTAGCCATAACTAAATTATTATTTAAAATATTTAGGTGTGCCGCCAAATTTTAAAATATTAAAATGTGATCCTCAACAGAAAAAAGGCTGAGAACCACTGATCTAGATTAACAAACTTGGTTATATTTTTGTTGTTGACTGTTATTTTATGCATTAAATAGCTTATCAATTCGATTTTCTGTTCTTTAAAAGAAATATTAAAGAGTAACTTGACTCCTTAGTTGTTTATATGTCACGTAATTTTTATTGTTAATAATTGTATTCAACAAATGTATAGATCAACAGTTCTCAACTGGTGGTACACTAGAAATGACTGGTCTCGACTTTCTAATTTGTATACAAAACATATTTTTGTTAATGGTATTGAAATTTTTAAATTTTGGTTTGGATTGTACACATTTATGGAAATTTGAGAACTGCTTCTAGATTAGTGATTCTTAACATTTTTTGGAGTCACGGAATACATTTACTTATTTGGTTTGGATTGTACACATTTATGGAAATTTGAGAACTGCTTCTAGATTAGTGATTCTTGACATTTTTTGGAGTCACGGAATACATTTACTTATAAAAAAAAAAAAAAATTTGCGGAACATCAAAATCAATAACATTTATGCAAGGCAATTGAATCTTAGAACTGACAATAAAAAAAATGTTTGCAGTTCTTAACATACCTTTTATTAAAAATTATGTGTTCCATATATTTCATAATTTCGCGAAACACTGTCATAAGTTGGTGAAATGTCGGTTAAAAACCATTGATTTAGATAAAATAAATTCGCGGTTTGTAATTTTGATCTTTGAAACAACAAAAAAAAACTAAAATTTATGTCAATAAAACAATCTAAAACTTATTTTCGTTCGAACTCTTAAATGAGAAAAGATTCGTCGAAGGACATCCATTACACTCGTTTAACCGGAGATGACATTTTAGCAAATGCACCCAGTCGAAGTATACAATTTAAATTTGGAAGTCGAATTCTATTGTTTGTTGATGCAACATTTCTGCTAATGCTAACATCGGAACCTTGAAGTCATTTAGTAATACTGGATAGAGCTATTTCTTAATGATCAATTAATACTTGAAAGTTATTTTCTATCGACGTGAAGTTGCTGTTGTGTTCTATAATTTAACATTCCACCTATTAGTTTGGTTCCGCTTTTATGACAATTTTTCTTTTTAAATTCGACTCGAATGGCTATGCAATGTTCGGGGCGTCAAAATAGATGATAGTACTCGGTCATTTTGTTTTGTTAAAAACCTGACGTATCATTAGTAACTTCGCAGAATGTCAAGTCGCATCTTGGCGCGCGTAAAGAGCAAACTCTCACCAATGTCTCGTTCATTATTTCTCAGAACAATGCTAAATGCGTGACAGAGGACAATAGAACGACCCAAATGGACCATTTTAGACCCACCTCGGCTTACAGGAAAATCCGCTTGGCTCAACTCCGAAAAAGTCATCAGCGTTGTCTTGGCGTCTTAGGGCCTATCAGCTGACGTCAGAGACTCTTAATGTCTTTTGGACTCGGCGGGGCCAAGGTGCTGACCCACACCTCGACCCTACGCCCACCTTCGAGGCCGCAGGATCTGGCTTGATCGCTGATCGGTTTGTTAAGTTCTTACTAAGCGGTTTAACCTACTTGTATTTTCATAAACCGACGAATAATTCAGAAGCATTTTTCCTAATGATTTTTTTTTTTTAACATGGCGGTCTAGTCCTACTGTAGAGACAGAATTGCATACGAAGTCTAACAAAAATTTATCGAGCGAAATTCTTGAATTGAAATTCTAAATTATCTGAAGAAAATGATGATTTATTTGTAAGTTTAATTCGAAATTTGAATTCGGAACACGCTTCGGTTGGATAAAATTTGTCAAAATGGAGCCCTGGAGTCAACTAGCCCTTTCGCAACCGGTTGTAGAACGTGATCCTTCGTGTCGTCGATGTTTATAGTCGCCAAGTATATAGCACTACCCAAACAACTATTAATAATATAGTGCCAAATTTACTTCTACAGCTAATTTTTAAAGAGCTAATTAAAGTTTCCTAATGATTTTTTTTTTTTAACATGGCGGTCTAGTCCTACTGTAGAGACAGAATTGCATACGAAGTCTAACAAAAATTTATCGAGCGAAATTCTTGAATTGAAATTCTAAATTATCTGAAGAAAATGATGATTTATTTGTAAGTTTAATTCGAAATTTGAATTCGGAACACGCTTCGGTTGGATAAAATTTGTCAAAATGGAGCCCTGGAGTCAACTAGCCCTTTCGCAACCGGTTGTAGAACGTGATCCTTCGTGTCGTCGATGTTTATAGTCGCCAAGTATATAGCACTACCCAAACAACTATTAATAATATAGTGCCAAATTTACTTCTTCAGCTAATTTTTAAAGAGCTAATTAGACTTGGAACTTTTTTCCACTTTTATCATTATATTTTTTTAATAATTTTCTTAAAAATTATGCATTGCTGTAAGTCGAAAACATTTAACAATTAATATTCTCGTAGAGGTAAAGAATTCTATATATAGATCTTGCTATAAGTGAATCTCTGTAGACACGTGAGCGATATTTGCCAATTGCAAGATTCTATTTTTGTTGTTTTTATATTATTTTATTATTGTTTTTCTATTCCAAATCACATACAATAATTAGATTTACAAAATATTTGGATTCCTCTTTATATAAAAAAGAAAAGATGTTACTTGATCAGCAGTTTAATTTCATAGCAAGCCTATTATCAGAGGCATATATAAGTTATGATTATGATGCCAAAAAAAGCAAAATTCAGAAAAATATAGAGCAAAAACTTTCTTTGTTAAACTAATTTAAATAAATCTTTAATTTTTGTATGTTTTTTAAATGTTCTTTCAGTCTTGTATCAGCCTTTCACTTTGACCCATATTCGGAATCGATTGTTACCTTTGAACCGAGAAATCTACTTTTTCCTGGTTATATAATGCATTTTTATGCGATTAAAAACGAAATATTCTTCAGTGTTTCCTTAGTAACAGGTTATAAAAATGATGATTAATATAATTATCCTATACAAACAGACGAGCATAAATTTTAATAAACTTAAAAAAAGTATGATAAAAATTGAAACCAGTTTGGACTATTTTTACCACTTTAAATTTGTGCTTTTCGTTTAATAAAAACTTCAATAAAATTTTTATTACGATTTGATGTTACTTCCTAAATTGAAGAAGATATGGTCACAAAGATAGGAAGAGAACACGATTTAAGATAAACAAAGATTGTTAAAACAATAAATTTTTGTTAGGCCTATAAAGTGAAATTACGTTAAAAGTTTAATAATCGAATTAATCGATTATCTATGTGAACTGCTTTAATCACACTATAATCAGAGAAGTTCGGATCAACCTTGAAAACGGGAAATACCTATAAGAAGGCCTTGGAAGCCGGAAACTTCGCATCTATTAAATCTTGTTTTGAATGATAAACATAAGCCGGACGATATCAAATCCTTTATCCAGAGGGGATTTTAATTTTAAAATTCACTGACGGATTTTGATTAAGATTTTTTTTTTTATCACATTCGAGGATAACAAACATCAAATTCATTATGAGAATTTTTTTATTTTCGAATTTTCAAAGCTGAGTATGCTAGAATTGAATCGGAATCAGCACTTTGATTATGTATTGTATTCACTTTTATGTAATAATTCGCATCCCGGATGTTAAAAATGAAAAGTAAGTTCCCGTATTCTTCGAAAAAAAACTGAATTTCTTTGTATATTCAGATAGATAAGAAGATAGTTGTATGTATACTGTACTGCGTAAATAAGAAACGAAATGGTGAAGAATATGATCTCTGTTATTTTTTGAAGATAAAGAATATGTTCTGGACATATTCTTTATCTTCAAATTTGCGATTATACTTATAAAACAATAGGATTTTTTGAAGATAAAGAATATGTTCTGGACATATTCTTTATCTTCAAATTTGCGATTATATCAATACTTATAAAACAATAGCAATATTTTTAACAAATTTAAACTTAATTAAAGTGATATATCTGCACTGTTAGTTTTAAAATCTCTAATTCAACCCATATACCTTAGACCTTTTGACTGGGTTCTGCGTTATCATCTTATCAAATATACCATAAAATTCAATCAAAATTTACAGATAACATGCTTAAAAAGCGTGATTTATTGTGGTACATTAAAATATATATTGAGTTCAGTCTCGAATCAAATTTATCTAATCGAAATTTCATTTTAGCGATGGGTATATTAACGATTAATATCTTCAAAAATTAAAAAAAAATAATCATAAATACTCGAGATTAATTGCTCCAGATAGTATGCAAATGGTGTAACTCATAAATAAATGGAACCCAACGGTAAATATTACCTTGAAAATTCTACTAATTTAACGTTTTGAATACGAAATGTCGAATTGTAAAAATTTCTTTATCGAAATTCGATCGTTTCCAGATCTGCAATTACAGAATTCCTATCGTTGTACCTCATTAACATAAATGGTATTTAATAAAATACAATTAATGAATTTATAACCTTGTCCCATTAATATAACGGCGCACAGAAGCATCTCGAAACGACCTATAAGTCCTACCCCACCCTTCGATAGGTCCTAACATTGGTCGATCGATGCGAGATGGAATTTGGAATCCGGTTCTCTGTCTAAATTTAGATAAAGTCCTTTCTTTCTCCCATAACTAGGTCAGTTGTCTTTATAATTAAAAGGTGGTTATTATGCCGAGCGAAATTTGGAATTATTCATTAGCAACGATTGAGATAAAGATAGAAGTCTTTTAATAAAGCTGCGTGGGTCGTGATAAGTACTAGTCGCTCATTTCTATTCAATAGCTAGTGCTAAGGGTGTAATGACGTAATCAGTCATTTCGAAAATATGTTCGTGTCATAGTTTCTTAGTATGCCCTTTATTGTGGTCGACAGCTATTTGTGGGTTGTAGATCCGGGTTTTGTTAGTTATTTACATTTTTGTACTTTTTTTCGACTACGCGTAGGGATTGTTTAAATTTAGACAATGGTTAATACGTAAGGCCGAATAGAAGTGCAAATATCGAGAACAACCATGAAATTATTAAGCTTTAACCATGCAGCAAATTCGATATTAATGTCGAGATTGATTATGTTCATTCAAACTCTTCCAGAAATAGCAATTTTATCTATGGTATCAACTGAGAATGCCAAGATTAATGAGGAATATACATCAAAACATCTAAGAATATTACGATATTACTAAACTTTTCTGAAAATGGTTTCCTTCCTTTCTCTTCTGATAGATTCTGATTTTTTTGGGGAGAGGTTTAAGAAAGTAAAAAGCAATCATTCGCGTCGCGTCGCGCTTAGCCGCACGCGAATGTTTGAATTGTAAACAGCCGCGTTGCGTTGCGTTGCTTAGCCGCATGCGACGCGACTCTTTACAATAACTTCAAATCAATATAAAAAAAATTCACGGTAAACAAGAAAAAAATAAGACTTTTTAATAATATTCTAGAAATGTTTTCGCTAACAAGAATGGCGTGTTTTGTAATCAATAAAATTCGAGCAATAAATATTAGTAATTTATGAGATGGATATGGAAAAATTTTGTTTTAATGTTCGCTTAGGTTTGCCTCGGAAAAAAAGAAAAGGGAGTGCAGTACTTTCACAATAGAAGCTTCAATAAATTCGAATTTAAAACAGCATCATCAGTTCTTGTAAGGAATTTCTTCTGTGAAAGGAAGAAATTATAAGTTGTGCAGAAGTCTGTAATTTTTTCGAGAATAGCATGATTTAATCTGTAAAATCTGCAGAAAAGATATTGATCTAGATGGTAGGATCGCGTATGCCTAACAGTTACACAAATATGAAAGAAGTTTCACATTTTCGGCCGCACATTTGTAAGCGTACGTAGATACCCTTGATAAAAGTAATTGAATTACCATTTTTAATCGATTCACCACTTCCACGAAAGTAACTTTAATTACCTTTACGTAACCAATAAAGTTACCTTTCCCGCATGTTTGGATGAGAGCGAAAATGTATTTCTCAACAAGTAAAAGCAAGCAAACAGTTTAGTTTCCTCTGAAACTTGTGTCGAAAAAAGTCGATACTAAAGTTGTTAAGTTTCGTGAAGACTCCTTTAATAATAGACTAATTATAAGCTTATAACAGGCCTATGTTACTGTTTTTTTACGATTCACGCCACGCCTTACACTCGTCAACAATCCTTAATCCTATCTTATACTAGAAGCTACTCAATGTGCGCTTGAAAATAGCGAAAACTTTTTTCGGTTTCTTTTAATAAATCTTATTTTTTTTTTTTGTTGTTGTATTTGTATAAGACGTAGGAAGAAGTAAAGCACCGCTCACTATCGCTGGGAAAATTCCATTTACTTTTGTTAATAAATGCATTGCTAAGCAATACGTAATAATAAATTATGTTTGTCAGAAGATTATCTTTGCCTCTGATCGATTCGTTATGCCTTTCGTGAATAATTTTAATAGAGGACACATGATTGAACATGCGACAGGCGTGCTGCAACTAAAATTAATGTCGGGAGTTCTTTCGAACGGAAATTTTTATTGAGGAAGAAAGTCTTGAGTAAACATTCTACTTTAATTATGTGAAATTTTAAAATGTCGTCATATTAACCAGATGGCGCCACCAGTGTGAAATCTAATAAAATTAAAAGGAACCGATTAAACTACTGTAAACAGTGAGAAAACGGAACAGAAAAGTCGATCTTCAGAGAAACGTTGCGACTTTATCTTATATTAATGATGGTATATATACACTTCTAGCATAAAATATTGAGCGATTTTTATTAAATTATCAGAAAATTAATGTTTATCGGATAATGGAGACTATTAATTAATATTTAGAATGCTTTTAAAACTAACAGGATAGCTATTTATTATTATTTTTAATAAAACTGTACAGTGCATAATAACTTGTAAGGGTAAAACGAACAAAATATTTGATTTTAAATAAAGAATTAATCTAATTTTTTAATTATAATTGTGGGATTATTATTCCCCAAATTAACGATGGGAAGAAGCCATTTTAAATTAAAATTTTTAAGTTTACAGAGAAGCGATTCTACGCTCAAAACTTTCTCCGCAAACCTTGGCCTTAATATAATAACACGTGACATAAATCCGGGCTATTTTCTTAGCTGTCGATTGTACATTAGATAGAGAGACTGGGGATCGTATTTGGGGGTGAAAAACAGAAAGGATACGCAGATATAATAAATGATCGTCCTAGAAAGCTGACCAGGATGCTGCATTCCTTATTCCCGGACTTGATAAACGCCGACCAAACACGCAACATTCGATTGTTTGAGTTAGCATTCTGTCAAGTAATACCCGAGATAATCTACTTATCTCGTGCGCTATTGGGTTTCTGTATGGCGAAGACTGATGATAGAAGCAGATTATCGCTCATCCGAAAAAAGATCCGACGCTGATCCACTGGCAGATAATTGAAAAATCTCAATGCTATATTGGCAGAGTGAATTATTTCGATATTTAAGAATTAATTTTTCGTGTTTTCAGTCGGTCAACGAGACAAATTTTTAAGTATTCGATTGCATAACAGACTCGAAATTATGCTACTTCATTAACAGTTTGGTGTAATGATTATTGTTAGAATTGTTTTTGATGTTATATCAAGGAAAAAATAATCGTTTACAGACAATTTAACAATTTTTCAAAATATTATATTATGCAGAAACGTTTGTAAAGTTTTTTTTTCGGTTTGTATTTTGGAATTCTTCCAATTTCTTTTGACCGATAGTACAACATATCACGGAAAATGATCTTTAGAGAACAGTTTGCTTAATAACAGGTTGAGTTAGTGATTTAATCATAAAGTGCAAATGCATTTGGAAATCGTCCAAATTTAATTATTTTTGAGTTAAAAACTCCGCACGAAAATAATTTATACTTTAGCCATCTTTTGTTTTTTGCAATATATATCAATAAATAAGCAGGAAAAAAAATTATCAAATATCTGTTGAAAGAGAAGAATGTGATTTTTCTGTTAATATTTACATTTTATAATGATGACGTCCCAAACAAGTTACTTAAAAAAAAAAACGAAACTGATAATTGTATATTGGCGTTTAATATTTCCGAATCATTCCCTGTCTCCTTTATGTTCTTCCGCCAAAGATGATAATCTGTCAGAAAAGTCTTCATAGGAAGTGACGGATAATTGGAGCAGTTATATCAACATCCGCAATTCAATAAATTAAAGTCAAAGGTTATTGATAGACTAGGATGTAGTATTTTGTTTGAGGGCTTATACGGAAAGCTGAATTTTTTTTTTTTTTTTCGCTTGATGTAGTACGGGGGCGGGTCAAGAAATCTCAGACATGGCCTGGAGCTATAGGTTCACTTGTCTAGATAGATACACCTGTCCCATGGAACAACAACTTGCTTAAAATGCCACTGTTCCTCTACTTCGGTTTGATAAAAGTTGTTTTATTCGATAGTTACTTCGTGTCAAAATCGTTAAAGCTAATTACAGAAAAAAAAGCACTAATCCATTAAAATATTCGTGATCCCGTATGTGTAAACAGATATAGTTAAAATACGTTGTATCGAACAATTTATAAAGCTATTCGACAAATCGTTTAATTAATATCGAAAGCCTACTTCAGTGGGGTGATAAGTTTAGTGACGTATTAGCCACAAAACTCTTGAATAATGCAAAAGGTTCCACCCTTGTAGATTCTACTAATTAGATATAATTTCCGCGCAATATTGAATTTATCGGAGATGATAACAGGTGGTATGGGAAACGTTGCAATTCTACATCTAAATAATTAAAATAAACTAATTTACAAGAATTAAAATAGATTATATAGCCTACGATATTTATGACTCTATTTTAATTTGCCCTAATTTTTTTTTTCTCTATTTCGATCTATTCAAACAAAAGAAAATATTCCTTTTGGGCAGGTGAAAATTTATAGATGTGATTAAAAATCTCTCTAGGTGTTCCTCGCACTCTTATCTCGGTTATACACTTTGTAGCTAACTATACTTATCGTGTGAGTGTAAAGAAACCAGATTATTTTAATGAATCTCTCTAATAAAGAAAATTTTAGTTTCTGTATTGGAGCAAATTTTGAGGTTAAAATATGGTAATTTGCATAAAAAAAAAAAACTTGTTTAGCCAACCATAGTAGTTATCTGATGACAGATTCTGTAGAAACGGGAGAACTTTAATAATTCATCAACATTAAGAAGGAAATTATCAATAATCGACCTACTTATCATCTTTATCGAATCTAGCCATCTTTATTAAATAAATTCGTTAATCAATCAAAGGAATTTAACGTAATTCGGTTAGAAGATGTCCATCTACGACTAAATTTTTTTTTTCTTATTTAATAATTAGGACAAAGTCTGAGAAAGTAGATCAAGTGTTTTCTCACGAAGGTGAAATATCTTCTTTGCTTCTCCTCCTTCACAAGAGGCGGGTCTCATCCTCGTAGGACTGATCAGTTATTATCCTCAGGGTAAACATGACAGATGACCGTAAAAGAATTTAGAGCATATCTCTCCATAAATAATAAGAAAATGGGTTTGAAGGAAGATTCGACTCCCTGGGTGTAGGAGAAGAGAAATATGGTTGATGTAGAAATCCTGCTGAGAGGCGTTATCAGTCAAGATTCCTACCTGTTGTCTTTTTCTTGTCAGAAAATTGTCCGTCTTTGTCTTTGGATGATTTATTCTCCGCAACTTCAATTTTTCACTTTTGAAATGATTAGCTGGATTATTTTACTATTAAATATCTTAAATTGGCCTCTTTAGATCGAGCGATGTGTGATAAATGGCTAGAAAATAGGTTTATGCCGTTACAGTAACTCGAATTATTAGATTACGACACATCCATCATTAAAGTTAACGTAACACTATCGAGAAAATAATTGTAAAATATCCACAGATATCAGTATTTTCTTTATAACTTTACTGTACATGTTGTAATTTCTAATTTAAGTATCGAAGACAGCTTTATTCATTTTTAAAGAACTAGTTTGCTGTTTGTCATAACAAGCATCAGAGATCGCATGTATATACTTTTATACGCTTGTTTGTCACATAATGTCTCGAAAATTGTCCTTAGGCGTCGTTTGGCCCACGTATGTTTGAATAACCAACCTGTCATTTGTTGTCTTCTCAATCATAAAAAGCGATTTGTTACTTTTACATCAATGGCAGTTCGGTTGAATTTAATTATAATTTATTATCGCAGATGAATATAAAAAAAAAAAAATTCAAAATGAAGCAAATTCTAGCGGGAGATTGATAATAATTTTAACAAATACATTCAAGAAACACCTTTTTTTTATTATTAATACATATTTTCATGTGGTAATAAGTTATATATATTAAAAAAATTACTTTTGATTAATCGAATAAAAAGCGTTTTTATATAGACCTCGCAGACAAATTTTATAAAACTCTATCGTGTTTTGCATTTCATCTTTATATAAAGTTGTTATTAAAATCATATTTCATTTATTTTTATACTAATAAATTATTCCAAGGTTAAAATAGGAACTTGAGTAAGCAAGTCGCATCAGAAACAATCTGTTACTTCAAGTATATTTAAAATTAATGAGATGCCTATGGGCCGCTTCGTGTCGATCAACTTTTTAACCAGTCTATATTCCCTTAACAGTATTATTATTATTATTAATATGCCGGACGTATTTTAAATTTCGAATTCAGCTTAGAGGATCTGTTTCTTTTTAAATAACTTAAAAATATCGTCGCAATTATTTTGTTGTTGGAAACGAGTCTTCTCCGACTTTTCTCTAATTATAGATTGTCTCTTCTTCATTGTTAGAGAAAGGGGGGAAAACCCGGGATAAATGATCGAGTTGCCACTTTGCTGTTGCCATTTCCATCTTTAATTAGCATTAATCTATTTTTTTTTTTTTTTCGAGTTGCCACTTTGCTGTTGCCATTTCCATCTTTAATTAGCATTAATCTATTTTTTTGTGTCATTGGAAATAAAAAAAAAAAACTTATATAGTCTAAATTTGAAAATATTTATCATAAGAATTAATTAAAAAACGATATTTTCGCTTACCATTTTTTTCTTGAACATTTTTTATCTTAAATTTAAAAAAAATGCAAATATCGTCTTTTTTTGTGTGTGTGTGTGTGTGTGATTTAAGCATTATCGATGCATGTTTTCTGAAATTTAAGCATCATTCTGTTTCCTTCAAATTTCTTATGCATTATTGTGTTAATCACGCGATATAATTTTTGAATCCTTAAAAAAAATTAATAGTTCTGTTTCGTACTTTTAAAATACGGGAAAATAAAAAATCCCTAAATACGGGATTGTTTTAATTTTCAATGATAAAAGTTTATAACAAATAAAATAACGTATATTTTAATAATTTACATTTAAAATGGAAAATTAAAAACTTTTATAATCAAATTAATATAATTGTTACTTAAAAACTTCCATTTTGTTTTGTTATTGCCTTGGAAACCATCAACCAATAGTAATACGACAGACGATATTTCTGTCGTTTAGCTGTCGATCAAGAAACGTTTACAATATTTGCATTTTTTTTTTTTTTGTCGTTTAGCTGTCGA
Organism: Olivierus martensii; assembly: GCA_000484575.1. Taxonomy (NCBI): domain Eukaryota; kingdom Metazoa; phylum Arthropoda; class Arachnida; order Scorpiones; family Buthidae; genus Olivierus; species Olivierus martensii. Next base: position 5,418 of record AYEL01066725.1, on the reverse strand, counting down.
TCAAGAAACGTTTACGATATTTGCATTTTTTTTAAATTTAAGATAAAAAATGTTCAAGAAAAAAATGGTAAGCGAAAATATCGTTTTTTAATTAATTCTTATGATAAATATTTTCAAATTTAGACTATATAAGTTTTTTTTTTTATTTCCAATGACTCATCTGGATATGAGACTCTACAATACTACAGTTCAAAATGAGCAAATATGTAGATTTGGCTAATAAAAAAACAATAATGTTAACTATTAAAAATTTTAAATGTTATGCGATGTATAGATCTTAAGATGTTTTATAGAAAAGCAGCCATATAAACTGAGAAAAATAGATGAATAAATTGCTTACATAAGGTTACTTAAAACAATGATTATAAAAATAAACGATTTGAACATATTGAAATATATTTTGCCGCTGTAACACTAACAATTTTTTTTTCCAAAAACAGGTAAAATAACACGTTATCTCATAATTTGAATTATTTCTTTGTTTCAAATGTAATAAATTTTCACTTTGTGACTTTCCTGAAAGTGAACCCACATTCATGAATGTCTCCTTCCAAATCTTTCTGTACAGTAATTTAGAAACAAAGCAGTCTTTGCATATAAAGTAAATCAAAGACAATTTTCCATTTACGTTAGACATTTCTAAAGAAATAAGTATATACATTTGTGCTTCTAATCATACATACGGTTATGAACGTGATCCTACAGAAAAATATTTTATCTTTAGGACACAGATAAAACTTACGCTTCTGTATATTGTGATAGACTAACCACCGGATAAATAATGAGATTCTTGGAAAGTTTAATGTCTTGAAGTACTACACTCTTAACACTGTACTTCCATGTATAAATTCCAGTAGTAGCTAATAACTGCTTACTCGGATGAAAAACCTAAGGCGATGAGAGAAAAAAACAGTATTAGATACTTAGTTAGCTACATGGATATGTGGGATAACTTAATAGAGATGATAAGGTTCATGTTTTGGATCTAGTCATTTAAAAACTGTATTCTATTTTTCTTTTTCTATTTAGAAATTATATAAAGGCCTACACTATATTAAAAGTTTGATAATGTAGACTCACACATATGTTAATGTATACTATGCTCTAGATGCAATATGAAATTGTTTTATATCTATAATTTTAGGAGTTTGTTGGATCGTTGAGTCGTTGGTAAACGAAGAAACCGTCGTGATGACGATATAAAACCAACTGGTCCATTGAGGGTGTTTTCCTGTTTATGCAAAAAGCCCGTAGCTGGATAGGCTACAATATATAAACCAAGTATGTGAACACTATCATACCCGAGGTGAATACGTGACTGTGGAGAAGCCATTAGAAACCCACCCAAAGCGGGCAAGATTCCCATAGCCCAGACCTGTCATCCTTTGCCGACAGAGAACGAGTCCAGCTCTTACTATTGTCCTAATTCTATTACTCGAGTGATAACAAGTGCAGATAAGAAGGAGGAAATGATAGAGTCGAACTCCGACACTACGTAGCGATGGGGTGAAGAGATATCGAGGAAGAAAGCAAATGACAAATGCTACGACTGCACTTAGCCGAGCAAGATCGTTAGAACACTCCTTCGACAACTCTTCCTTCATCATTTGGCAATTTTAAATCTATTTACGCGCAATTTAAAGAAATCGGGTTCTTCAAACTACCAATCGTCTTTTAATTTTCCTCCGAAACACGCTAGATATTTCATAATAAAAACAAAGAATCCGATTTAGTATTTATTTATCCATAATCCTATAAATTAAGATGTTTCGTGAAGTGCTATATTCTATGCACTTTTTTAAACAAAATATATAAGTATATAGTGTGGCATACTATATTCAAATTTAATGTTAAAGAAACTTTCCTTTTTTGAAATTAAGGAATAAACATCCTTGTAATGATAATTTTATGAAATACATTCCTAGATTTTATGAGTACATTCGTAGATCTTAAAGCAATCTATGATAAGAAAGGTTTTTTTTTCATTTATACAATTAAAGTAAATCATAAATTAGAGTTGTAGCAAATGAATGGATAAAGATTTAAATATTAATTATGCATTTATAGTTTTATGACTATTATTTTATTTAGCTTAAATAAATCTAGATTACATTTACATAAAATTGAAATATTTGTCAAAATTATTTCTCCATAATTAAACATTCTGAGGAAAAATTGATCGGATGAGTTTTTTCGGTTTTCTTTTGTTTCATTCATATTCATACATTACGTAATCATATTTCTATTTCCATAGTTATCAATTAAAATTATAATTTAAAGATATATTTGATAAAATTATATATAAAAAATAAAACTAGATCAATTCAAAACTTCTTTTTATTCTTAGATAAAGATACAAATAGATAGCCATGTATATACCCTTCCTATACAAGCTAACATTGCAGAAAATATTTCTTGATGTTTTTTTGGTGGTTCCTTTCGTCCCTTGCAATTTGATAACCTACAGTTGAATGAATCTATGCAAAACAAGACGTGGACAGACAAGCCACCTTGTCCCATAAACAGTAGAAAAAACACTATCCACACTATAAACAGGTGAAATACGTTAAAATATATATTTTCTTATAATATATGTTCCTTTGATTGTCCTCGCATCTTTTATGTAATCTTAAATATACATGCAAGCATGAGGATGGACGGATGATGATGAAGAGTTGACAATATGTCATACACTCGTAGTCCAATGGCCAATGGACTTTAATTCACTTTTCGTTTTCTTCGATTCATTTTTCTTTATGTCTGAGCAAAAAAAAATTAAATTTATATTTCATTGATATTAGAAATATATTAATATTTTATAACTGAAGTGAAGATTTGCCTGTTAATAAATAAAAATATTTTTATACAGTATTTATTTATAAGTTTATAATGAATGTTTTTTAAAGATTAGTTAATAATTCATAATAATTATAAAATATTATTATTTATTATTATTAGTTAAGTCTCTGTTAAGCATTCAAGCCTTTATCAGGTATACAACAAAAATAAATTTTCTTCAATTATATAAATAATTAATTTTGATGTTTTAATTTTTTTTTAAACTAAATAAACCTTAATTAGTTCAATTAAAACTAATTTTGGTACTGATAAAATTGCAATTACAATAGAATATTCTGAATTATTTGATAAGAGAGAAGTTTTTCGTTATAACGATTTAATATTTGTTTTAAAGTAGGATTAGCTGATATATTAACAATCAAGTAAATAAAGTGTAAATAAATTATTAAAAATTACGATACTAGAACTGTTATTTTAGAACTAGACTTTTAAATTTCTTAAAACATAAAATACACTGATGAGACATATATAGGCATATATTAAAAATTACACTGTATTAAGATTTTTACTAAGTCATAATAAAAGAAAATCAGTAAAATCATTCGTTGGGGAGAAAATAAATATTTTTGCAGAAAATACAGCAAAAAGTAAATTTTAAATTTATTAAGTGTTAAAAATTATAAATTCGAATATAATGACGTTGAATGATTTTACACAACTGCGTTAAATATCTTACATTAAAATACAAAAAAAAAAAAAAAAAAAAGCTTCTCCGTCAAGCATGTTCATATTGGACGATATTTAATTAAGAATATTTTTATATTTTCTGTTCTGTATTAAATTATCTTCCTTTTCCTAAATTGAAAAAAATCATATTCTAATGCAGTGGTTCTCAATCAAGGGAGAATTCCCTCTGGGGGGATTTTAATCACTAATGAAATAAAATAACATCTTTTTTGCCATAATGTTTATTTATCATAAATAATGTTTTTATTTAATCTTAAAGCCCAAATCTGATTCTAATTGTAATTGTCGCAGAACGCAAAATACACCTTTTGAGTTAGGCTATCTTGGGAATGGGGGAATTATATTCTGAACTAAGTTGAAAAGAGGGAATGGGACAAAGAAGTTGAGAACCACTATTCTATTGAAATAAATCACTGTATATCGTTATTAAAGCTTTTTGTACTTGTCTAAAATGCCGCATTGAGAAGTTTTAAATTGTCTCCTTTTTGATAGAAAAATAAATAATAGATTATAGATTTAAACTAATTTAAAAATCGAATAATGCGATTATAACCAGCATCAAAAAATTTTAAGTTTCGGAACATGAATATAATAGAATACTATACTTAGAAAAATTCTAATAGTATTATTCTAAAATTCTTATTTTGTAATAAATTAAATACATGATTAAGCCAGGATAATAAAAGATTAATAATTAAAAAATCAAAAATATAATTTAATTTAAAAAGTGACTGTCTAATGTTGTAATGAATAAAGTATTCAGTGATCTTACCAAATTAATATTGCATTCGAGAAAGAATCGTTCTGCTTGTACATTCAACAGTTGCTTCAAAAAATTGATATAGATTTATAAATTAATCAATTTTTACTGACCGCTAATTTAATCAATTAGGCCTATATTGCTTAGTTTGTTTTAAAAAATATCTTATTACTGTTTAAGCGTTTTCCAAACTGTGGGGCACGCCCCTTTAGGGAGCTCGAGTCTACTCTAAGGGGGCATGGAAAAATTTAAAAAATATCATTTTTGACACAAACAAATAAAAAATAAATTCAAATTGATGTCAAGAAACAATTAATCAGCAAAAGGGTTATAAATACAGTACAAATATTCATGTACCCAGAAACTTTCTGCTGTAGCTGTTTTAAAGACAAAATAACGATCTCGTTTAGTGATTGAAAAAGAATTATGAGTAGCGATATCTTCCATGACACCCGATTTGAGAGAATTTGTGCTGAAAAACAAGCCTACCCATTGCATTAAATATTATGTTGCATTAAACATATATTCTATTTTTCGTTTTTTGTAAGATTTGTTTAATTGTATTAAAAATTATCACACTATAATAAATATATATATTTTTATGTATAAGAACTTTATTTATATAGAATGCGGTATATTGTTTTGTAATATTAAACTGTAAGTAGAAAGTATTTATAAAATTAGACTGTTATGGAATGAGAGGGGAGTATCAAGTTTTTAATGAAAAAAGGGGACGCAGACCCAGAAAGTTTGAAAACCACTGCAATAGCTGAAATGAAATGACTGTAGCCTAATTATAGCCTATTGCAAAAAGACGATAGGAGATTGAAAATAGCATAAATGTACGGCGCTCTTAAATATCTACTGTTAATCTTTTATTCTGAATAGATTAAATTTTTGAAATTTCAATACATTGTTTATACATAACAGTATATGATAGTAAATTTTTGCAATTGTCGAGATTATTTATCATACATTTGAATCATAAATACTGTATATGATAAATTTGAAATACAATAATGATATTTGATAACATATAATAATATTATTATATAATTTTTATAAAATATTAAAATAATTTTCAAAAGGAATTATTTATATTTCATTTGATA
>AYEL01066724.1:0-91298 GCA_000484575.1 Olivierus martensii | reverse complement strand
TATTGTTATTGGCATATTATACATTGATGGGGTTGTATAAAATAATTTAAACACTGCTTAATACTAAAATACATAAATACAAAAGCAATTACAGTAGATGAAATAAATGAAAATTTAACCTCACTACCTTGCTGAGAAAAGTCGAGTGCCTACTAGGATGGTGCTGAGGAGGAGGAGGAGGAGGAGATGTTATTGTTTGGAAGAGAGTCCTCTTCCAACAAAACTTCAGGAATCTAAAATTCTGGTCTTTTTTCTCTTACTATGTTCTCTCTCTTTTCCATACTTGGACCTTGCTGAAGCTCACCAGGTTTGACTTTTACTAAAAATCTGTCCAAAGAACTTTGCTTCTGCCTTCTCCTCAGAATGTTTCGGAAATACGATATTGTCTGGTCATTTCAGATAATGCTATTACGACTTGCTTGGACTTTATTGGGGTGGTACTTCTCTGCAAGTTTTATATAAGGAATGTGTTTTTAAGAGATACACAATAGACTCATACAAGTTCTAGCACGCAAATCGGTCGTATTCCAAACAAAAGTCGTATACCAAGTAAAATTTTTCGCATCCAAACAGGACATATACCAATTTAGATATTCCAAAGCGGACGTATACCGAGGTACCACTGTATTTATATTCTAAATATGCGAAACTTTTCTTTTATAGTCAATACAAAAAGTTAGCTAACTTGTATGGTTTAAGCATAGCCCACTGTTAACTGTTTATGGATATCTCTTGATATTTTCTAATTTTCTGGTAATATATAGTACCAATTTAAAAATTTATGGCTAATCTTATTAATTTTTAATGTTCTATGATTTTTATATTTAGGATCTATATTGCAACTTATATTAAATTTAATTTATTATTAAATTAAATTATATATAATAATAATATATATACAACTTATGCAAACTTATATTATATTAATTTATATTAAGATTACTTAATTTTAATCTTTTATTACAAAGATAAAATTTTTAAAGGAATTATTTGATAAAATATTTGACATTCTAATCATTTCCTTATAAGAAAGCATATTTCAAATATTTTCTTACTATAACAAGTAAAATATGAAATAAAAATACATTAGTGACAATTTTTATTTTTTATATGATATATTCATTTTTATTTTATGTCATTATCATAATAATAAAGATATTAAGCTACTCAGATTTTTGCTGATTCTTGAATGTATATTTTAAGGAAAATATTCAACATTTAAATTTAAGTTTAACCTAAGTTTAATATGTTGAATATATATCTGCAGCTTATATTTAATTATGAAAACAATAATTTTTATTTGGATCAATATAAAAATTAAGAATACGTTATAGATTTTATTCAGAATTGATAATAATAATTACATATATATCATTATTATACTCACAATTATCATAAAAATAGATTGAGAAACAGTGAAGGAATTTTTTTTTAAATCTGTACGCAATACAATAAATTAACCAATATCTGCGAACATAATATTCTTAGATTTTTTTAGTTTTGCGTTCTAATAATTGTAATATAAGTATCAAGAAAAAATTTTAAAAGCCTAAATTAAAAAAAGGAAAAAAAATCTGCAAGCGTAAAAACTATAATTAATAAGTCCAAGACCATTAAAATGCATGTTGTTAAAAAGAAGGCCTGTGTATAAATCAACTCGATACAGTTAGGTTCTATGATGATTACATTATTCGCATTTTGTGCGCCTAAGGGCCAATTTTAATCGCCTGTTTGTTGACACGTATAAACTAAAGGTGACGCAATGTGTCTTCAAAACAAAAATGACACCATGCAGACAAAAATGACACTCGTTGATAACTTCTTTACTATAGATAAAGAAGAGAAGCTGCTGGCCTCGAATATCCGTGACGGAAAACAACTAGAGATGCATAAAGAAGAATAAGGCAGTTAGAAATATCACTAAGCTTATTTAAATTATCATGCTGGAACGAGAAAGTTAGTGAATGGTGAGAACTTTGAGTTTAATCGCTGGCGAATACTACTTTTGAAATGAAAACTTTTACTGTTTCTGAATATATTTCAATGAACTATTTGGAAGCTTTTCATCAGCGGTCTTCAAAGAATGTTCTCCAGCAAAATAAATAATGCCATCGTAAGTGTAATTTTCAATTCATAGGAAAAATAATTTGGATGTCAGTTTTGTTATATTTGCAATTAACTTTCTTTTGTCAATACGTGCTATGGCCAAAAATATTTTGTATGATTCGATAATGTTATCCAACATATATATAATTTCATACTGAATCCGGAATGGATATATAGATGATATATTTTCCATATTAGTCTGGAGTAACATAGTTTTGCGAATGGAGATATTTTAAATCCAACTTTTGTATTATAATAGATTCTAATATCTTTTAATTCAAATATTTTTAAAGATAAATTAGTTTCAGCTCCAATACCTATTATTTCTTTATTCATCGCCATTTAAATTCATTTATAGTATATTATATGTATAAAATATGATCTAATTGGCAGGCTACTATTGTAAGTTGTAATTTTAGAATCACGAAAATTACTAACTACTTTTTAATTTAAAATAAAATTTAATGCAATATTTAGAGCTTATAATTTAAAATTTATTGTTAATTTTTACATAATATTTACAGATTTTTATCTAGTTAATTATAATACTGATTATACAGTTGCTTGGTATTTTTCTAATAATGAATATAATCTAATTACAGAAAATTATAAAAAAAATATAGATTAAGAATAACAACTTATAGGCTTTCATAGACGTAAAATATTAATTCATCAAAATTTTTCGACTTACCAAGAATTCCTATCGTGGCTAGAAAAATTTGTGGTTCTTCCTAACATTTGCGGTGATGTATTCCTGGAAGTGGCTTCTCCAAACCTTGCCTTCTTCCCCGTCGTACCTGAGACTAGAGTTTGATTTTCTGTCGGCGAACCATAATTCGCTAAGGCACCATTGTCCTGTTGTGGCTCCCTGTGATTCCAAGTTAGAGCTTCGTTGTGGGACCACGCAATTTGATTTTCTGCCGTTTGATCTTTTCTTGGACTCCTTCGCTCCCTACAGTGATCAGATGAGACACTACTTGCCGAAGAAAGAGAACTCTCTCCCGTTTCTAAATGATTGTCTCTGGATAAAGACGCTTTATGAACAGATTGTGACCTTTCCGAATACTGATATCCGTTTTTATTACCTTCGCTAATATCGTAGCATGAATAACTGGCCGGAGTATTTCTAAAAGTACACCATAAATCTGGTTTTGGGGATAAACTATATCTTCCTCTAATCGCATCTTCGGATAACAATAAATGATATCGCGTCGGATCCAGAGGAGGGAAAGACATTCTTTTTGTGCTGATTTCTTGATGGCTATCATGGTTATCCTGATGGCATCCGAGATCTTCTGTTCCACCGGCCAGAATGCGAGAACTTTCAGAAATCACTGAAGACAGCGGAGGATTGGATGTTAGAAGAACTGAATTTCCAGACATCAATCTATGTGGAGATGAGGACGAGATAATTAGAGAGACTTCTTCAGTATTTGTAGGAGTTAGAGATTGTTCAACGTCCATCAGTTCTTTCTCCGTGATTTGATGTTCTTTCTGGCTTCTCAGAGTTCCAAAATGAGAAAGTGAAACAGTAGCTAGCATTTCGGTGGGTCCATAGTAAGAAGCCGTTCCTATTTCTGTCATTGGTAGAGGAACGGGAACAGCTGCGGCTAATCTACGGTCGAAAGTTGTAAGTGAAGGTGGATAAGTAAAGGCATTTCTAGAATAATTGGGTCTCTTTGGTTGATTCTGATCCAAATCGTGATTTTCTGGTGAAGAAGATCTTTTCAACTGTTGCCACTTTGATTCTTCACAACTTGTGGAATTAGCCATATAAGGTACGGGCAGAGTTCCATGAGGTGGTGGCGGACCTCCATACTGGAGGACCGTATGGCCAGGATGTTGAGAGGACCCGTTCAGCGGTGCACCAGGCGGAGGTAGATGATACGGCGAAGGGTGAATAGCACCTCCTGATGGAGTAGGATGAGGATAAGGCATCATGGTAGAATAATAACTAGGGAGACGAGTAGCATGCGCTTCGTATGCTAAACTATAATGCATTTTGGAATGAAGGGAATAAAATTGATAAAGCCAACTGTTGGCCCTCATCACGGCTGCTTCTCTTTCACTATAAATAAATATGAACGATTTTTAGCTTTGTAAGGCCTGAATAGAAAATATGAATAGTTCGATTTGAATATTTTTACCTGAGCACTTGATTAGTGCAGACGATCACAGGCTGCTGAGAACTGTCGGAACTATCTTTAACTTGCAACACTACATGAACCCAAATCCATTTTCTGCTTTGAGATTCCAACCTTATTAGAAGAATACAAGATCTTTCTTGTTCCGACTGCGTAACTGCAGAAAAATAAAATTTAATTTAGACGAATTAATAATTAAAGAAAGTATTTATAGCATTAATTTTCAGTATTTAATTGTAAACAATAGAATATCGTATATTAATAGATATTTGGCAGAGCACCAAATATGCAAGTCGTCACGATCTTCAAACAGGCTGACACCGAAACAGATTGTGTTCTGAACAGGTGATGGAGTTAGTTCTGGTCAAGGGAAGTCAAACTGTCTTTCGACATGCGATAACAACACAATAGACGGAGAGAATCCTTGTCTGCCAGTCCATAATCTGATAGCAGTGAGTAGTAAATGGATGCAGTAAATGGGTAGTTATTATTCTGTACAGGGGGATCTTTTATTCTTAAAAATCATCAAGACAAAGTTTTCATTATTCTCTTATTATTTTTTTTTAGAAATGATTAAAATAATAAAGATATTGATTATTATCCTATAATTTAGACTAGAAGCCTTTTATCAAACAAAAGATTAAAAAAATTAAATTAAATTTTTATGTTTTTATGCCAATTAGGAAATACTTACTAAGTCGATGTTTCGATTGTGCTTCTCTCAAATGATCACAGTGAACCAATTCGTACCACGATAATCCCTGAAGATTTGATTTTCTGTAGCCAAGATGAAATTCTCCGCTGGAAAGTAAGTTTAGTTATTTAGTATTCTGATAATTCAATTTCTATTTTTAAAATTCTAAGAGGAGTTCAAATTAAAAGGGTTTATCCGGTGTTTGTTTAGAGATATTTCTAAATATAAATATCTAAGATAATCTCTAAATATCTCTGATTAGACACGAATCATCCAACACGCGAAGGAGAAATTGCTTTTGATAAAATCTTTAATTTTGATCATTTGAAGAATAAAAGCCTTTTTATAAAGCGTTAACATCACGATAAAAATATAGGACATCCAAATAGGTCTTCATTAAAGTAAATTTAAGTCCTTCAAATAATTTATTGAAATTCGCCCATATCCAATACAAAAGACATTATATGTTATCCTTCGTTCTTCGTCATTTACTCTTATAAATTTCACTTTCATGCATACTATAAAGCAAAACAATATCTCGCGTGCTTTCTCTTTACAAAACAAAGCTTTGACCTCCAACGGACGAGGTTAGGAGGTCAAGGTACGTGACGCATTCTCACGTGACAACAACTCGTGTCCCTGACCTGTATCGGGCTTCTATACCTCATATTCCGAGGATAATCGTAAAGAGAAGTTCCGGACTCGATTGGTAGAGATCAGTCGAACTGCATACTTTCCCTATCTTCTACCAGGAAACCTAACACGGTTGAACTTTGTATAAATATGTACAACGTCTTTTGTTGTGTTCCGTGCCGGATCGTGACCTTAGCTAAGTTAGTAAGCAAATTTGGATACGCCTGTCGGTGTGACAGATGTTTCGTCTCCCTATTGGCTAATGAAAGGGATCCGCGTGACGTCCAATATTTCTGCCGAATTTTGACGATCATTCTGATTGGTCGAAGTTTGGTAGGAAAACCATTTTACGAAATATTTTAGCTGCTAATGAATTCAGGCGGATATAGTCTATACGTTACAATCGAAGACGATCATTTTTATTGTATAATATCACGAACAAGAACTCATTAATCTGCAGTAGAGAAGAGGCCAATCTATCACTTGGTGAATTATGAACAAGCGATTGTATAAACACAAAGAAAATTACTTAAATTGAATTAAATTAACTAAATTGGGATTATTTATTAGGATATCACTTTTCTTTCTAGATTTTCCATTAGGAAGAAAGTACATAATGATGTTCCACATTTTGGCGAGAGGAATAATAATTGCTGGAACGGATCAATAGTTTCAGCCCAATAAACGCAATATATCAGGAACTATGTAGATCTATAATTCATTCATTCTATAATTATTTTAAGATCCTATTATAATGAAATATTTCTATTATAATTAAGCTGCCATTATATTTTTGAGAATAAATTGTTAGATAAGAGAAAAAATCGGTAAACGTATATTAAGACATTTTAATCCTTATATAAATAATCACTTCAAGTGATGCTATCTTTCTGTAAATCATTAGAGAACTTGAATAGCTCATTTACTAAAATGAATACTTACATAGAATCGATGTGTAGGAACTTCATATCCATTGAATGAATAGAGGTAAAAACATTTGTGCTTCCCTGAACTACGCATTCGCGAGTCTCTGGCATAGCTACAGGTGTACAAGTAGCTAAAAATACAGGTTCGTTTCGGCTACACAGTGGTAAAAAGTTGACAAAATGTCCTTGCACTAAAACCACCTAAAATTAAGGAAATTTAAATATGAAATATAAAACTGAAAAACGGATTTGTTAACATAATCAATATTTTTATTTAAGAAATATGAGAGTTGAAAGGAGGAAAAGGAAAAAAGATGATAAAGCATTAGGATACGTAAGATGCGCTACGCGAGTAATGTTACTAACAGTTTACTTTTGAAGGTCCAACAGGAGGTGTTCTGAATTGAGGTAAAGTATCCGCCCAGGTCGGCGAAAATGGGAAATAATCACATGGTGGTCGGGAGCTTGGGTCCTCCTCCCTCTTGCTCTGACAGGTGTGTTAATGATACGGTACACATATGAGACGTCAGTTAAAGTCAGATGTGGGGGCTACAGGGTCATATCGTTCCTAAAAGGCCTACTTTAGTTGTTAGCACTCATTAGCAAATACTAGTCTAGATTAAAAATTCAAAATAAAATATCCTGAAATTATCGTATCTTACATTACGTAAATACATAATTAGAAATTTTATTTCAGTCCCGAATTCGCATTATATAGGATGTTAAAAATAGTTTAAAATTAGATTGAATCTAGAATAGAATTATATTTGATGTAGGATAGTAAAATAGTTTATATGATAAAAAATATTTGGAATGATTGTAATGCGTATTTTAAAATTTATAAACAATCGAAATCAAATTTTAGTTAAATATTCTCTGTGAAATGTTGCCAAATTTTTTTTCGTTTTGTCTGATTGTGGTGCATCTACAGCATCTTAAACTATATTTCATTTGCTTTGGTCGATGATAATTTTGTAAAGTTGTCAGGGCTGTTAAAATTTTAAACCTACCCCTTTCTTGATGGACACTGATAAACTCTAGTTCATTTCAAAGAAGTTGTTACGTTTTAAAGTGAAGGGTAAAGAAATGTTTCCAGCAGAAATAAATAAAAACGCTTCCATCTCTGCTCTGTATTTTTAGAGTAAATTGCACTCGGACTGTAGATACTAATAAGATTATCATCAAGAGTTAAATGGTGCTGACGTGTAGGTCTATCAAGCTGTATTAAAAATGAGTCGTGCATCTGTCGCTCTAGAAAGCTTTTGGTCATTACAACTGAAGGCCCGCAACTGTCAGTGGCATTCGCTATTTCCTAACATCCAGATATTCTAACCGACGGGCGTCTATCTGACACCCATCTGCTATTTATTTGACCAACTAACGTCGGAAAGTGACAGGCAAATTATCCACAGGATAGGCCGAGGTCTAAGTTCGAGTCGGAGGTCGAGAAATATGCTTGGATTGTACCCTCTCTTATCTGGATTGTTTCTGTGACCAAAGAAGAAAAAAGGAGTGCAAATGACGTCATGGACAGCCTCCCCTCCCAGGAACAAGTTTCTTTTCCCACGGGTCGTGACCCGAGGTCATCGACCACTAAGATTCCAGATGATCTGCTAGTCCGCATTTAGTCGGTAATGCGCCGTGTGCGTGCTTGATATCTTCAGATAAAGTTCAATGCGATCTGATAAACGACTGATGATTAACATAATTGTCAATCATATGAAGAATAAACTATTGACAGGATCAAAATTAACTTTCGAGCGCAAGTTTTAAGCATTAAGATAATGAATTTGTTTTATATCCAAAAAAAAAAAAATCATTATATTTTTACCTTCTGAGAATTTGAAACAAGAAATTAAGAGAGTATTTAAAGGCAATTCAGTTTTAAAGCTTAATAGTATCAGAATAAATAAATACTTACTTTCTGGTCTCCGAATCTCATTTGTCTTCGAGCATTTCTGGATACATTCATCCTGCAGAGGAATATCCTGCTATCCGGAATTAAACTTAAAGGATTAGGACTTCGCATTAATTCTGCTTGGATGGCTTGATGGTCTTGTTTTTCGATGATATCGTATACGCTATCGCCATGGATCAGCAAATCCTCCTGAAAATAATTTTTATATCATATTTTAATCGATTTTAATAAACGATGATCAAAAAGGGAATTTATGCAGATTTTAAATTTTTTTCAATCTAAAACAAATTTTTAACTTTCATATTAATCTATCGTTTTTTTTATATTTTATATAAAACGATAAATTATACTGATAAACTCCAATCACCGAAATCAAAAAAAGTCCTTTAAGTCAAAAAAGTATAGCCTATCGAATGGTAAAATATTCGACGTTGTATTTGAAAGATGTAAAATTTCTACACGGAAATCGTTTTTAGCAATATCTTTGTTTTCTCTACCAAAATCACATGCTATTTAAAGTAACTTATATCCACCTCTATTAGATTAGATAATTTTAATGATAAACAAAATTACTAACTATTTACGTGGATCTACAAGGATTCATCGTTTAAAATTTAACAGTTACAAATTAAAATTTCCTAATTATTGACAGAAGAATTATGCAAATGATTAGAATTTCATTATTAAAAACAGAAAATTTTAAAATAGTCTATAGATTTACGTATTATAATTTAACTGTTTTCTAACTTCGCCTTTTGTTAATTATTGTTGAATTTGTTAATTAAGTTTCTTTCGATAAACAAAGAAGAAACTAGCATTCTAACAGGATTGAACGAGTTCTGCTTGCAACAATATTTTTATTTTGATTCGTTCCGTGAATGGGTTACTTTCACCATTTAATGTAAAAAATACATGCATCTAGCGGGCATTTTTGTTGACAAATAATCGAATCAATCATGTGTATGCAGACGGAAACTATTTTACTTCGAGACGTGAACCCTGTAGTGAACTCTTCTTGGGAAGAAGATTGACACTTCATACCCGTAGGCAGGACAAAGGAAGAATAAAGGCTTATTGAGTTTTAGAGATACATGCCTGTCCTATATCGAAATTTTAATTCCTGCGATTCATTGTACAGTTGAAAAACTATAAAAGTGAGAATGGCTCTTGTCAGAGAACTGGAAATGCGAATGCAACTATTGACAAGGATTGTTCGCCATCATTATTCTGTTCTGAAAAGGTACATACAAATAAAATATATTGCAAGTATTAATGAATAAAGCAAATTCTGGCATCATTCGGAAGCAGTTTCAAGCGTTCTTTTCCTTATATTTGTCATCTTAAAACTACTCGTTGGATGCATTTGTGGTGCATTAGAAAATTTGTTATAAGTTGAAACTAGACATCAACTTAAGAATAAATAAACAATATATATAATAAATTTTACTTAATTAATGCTGTCTATAGTCTACTGTGGAAAGATAATTCAGAAATAGTTTTATTTTAATTACTTTCTTGTTTTTATTCATACATTTCAAATATTAAATATACAATTGCATATAAAAATTGTACCTTTACTGCATTTTGTATCTAAATTCACATCCTTATTAGTCTATACAAAAATCATTATTAAAATATTAATAATTATTTTATATTTAATACAATACTATAATTTTCATATATCATATAAAATTGTATACGAACATTCGATATAGAAATTTAATAATTTTATAAATATATGATTAAAATGAACTTATAACTAATTAAGGAGCATGATGTCTCACTTCTATGTTCCTTTATCATATTGACACTGAATTTATATAATAATCCATAAATATACTTATTAACATTCCTTTTTTTATTTGTAGTAGAAAGCTACCAACGAAATTATTATGTCCAAAATTGTCTCATAATAGAATTTGATTTATCATAATTTGACTGTTTTGTGAAAGATCTTATTGATAAAGTAAGTTTTTAACAGTTTATATAGTTTATATTGACAGTTTATTTTTATATAATACGTTTAAATTCAATTATGATGATCTCAATATAAATTTATTACATTATATAAGAGATTATTCTAAATTTTTCACGAAATCCTTTTATATTGAAATAAGTTCCTGTAATATTGTATAGTATTTCGATTAGACACATGACTTTATATGTTAGTATAATAGAAAATTTAAAACAAGCGGATAATTTTATTTCAAACAACTGATACTTTATTTTTTTCCTCCTCACCAAAAAAGTCGTTTGTGAGAGATAAAATAATTTACCGAAACCGTGCAGTTCAATTGTCCGAACAGAAATTATTATTACGAAACATATTTTACTTTCAGCAGGCTCCATAAACCTAATTGCGACAATAACAATCGAGACAACGCCTAATAAAAATTTATTAAAAGTTCACGTTTTGGAAACGAGCAAACGCGCTCGTAAAAAGAGGAAAAAATTAAAAAAAAATTATGAATTTCTGTCAATATATCTCGAAGCAATTTTCGTAACAACGCTAGAAAAATGCGATCCAGTTGAGAACAAATAAAAGAATGAAAGAGTAAGTGAACGATTTACTTGGACATCAAACATCCATTATCTATATCATGTTATTAATTACAGTCTACATAACCTGACAAGGTTTGTATAGGGAGAACGTGACTAAAGCTCATGAGAGGGAGGTTCTAAAAAAATCGCAGATAACGGAGATAATATCACAAGTGAATTCTGAAGGGCGTGTTACGTAGACCTATATTAGTTAAAGCACCGTTAGGCAAGAGCAATACTTAACCTATTCATAATATAAATTAGGAACGTAACAGTCATCAGGGGTACAGAGTCCAAGCTGCAAGAGATGCTTACAGTTCGATCTGTTTTACATTCGAATCCTTTACTCCTGTAGAGAAACTGTACATTAAAAACCTAATATGGAATAAATTAAAGTCAGAATCATTTTTCACAATAAGAATTCGTTCATTTTTTTTTCTTTTTTGTGGTTGGCAATAAAAGTATTTTCAATAATCGTCAAAAATAGATTTCTTCATCCACAATCATCGACTCCACCCTACTAGGAAGTTCTTTTAATATTCAGCCTTCACAAATCCCAGAAACGGTCTTTTGATCTCTGGCTGACGTCACTACCGAGTTTACCACGTGATCCAAGCGGAGCCGAACTTTCTTATAGCGAAACCGTGGGAGAATATTCTAGGAAAACAACAGCAGACAAGAACATCCGGGTATGTTGTCCCTGAGCCGCCCAGATCTGGAATTTCTCGCTATTAGTATTCCGGATGCTCAGATGCCACCGTAGAACGTGTGTTTGACGAGATATTTGGATGGACCAAGAGAGAACGTACTTGAATTATTTTATGCAAACCTGTTTTGATGCCAAGAAGAGAAACTAATGAATTTTGAAATGATCTAAAATGAGCATTTTTCTGTGCTAGAATGGATGAAGAGCCTGACACGAATAATTAGGAAGTTAGCGTGTTTGTACTCGTCACGCGCCAATGCTCCATCCCCATCGGAATTCATTTCCAAAACTCCATAATATACTTTTTCACTATCTTTCTTTTCCCTTAACTTTAACGCACTTTCATCATAATGTAAATCTGATGAAAATGCGTTACGTCAATCTCTCACAGTGATCTAACTCTGCCGTGTTGAAAAACATGTAAATTTTCGAATCCGTGTCATCCCATTTACCATTTCTACTCGGTCACGGTCTATCCAGGCTATTGCAACACGTTTATTTAAAACTCGTAAACATAAATTAAACGAAAACAATGTATTCGAGTGAGTCATCTTTGTAAGTCAAGTTCAAAGAAATGACGATGTCATTATTAGTTACGTGAGTTTCTAAATAGAGTTCCATCGAAGGTGAAACTCTAGGCGGGGTAATATTCCCGAATGGTGCTAGGAAAAGTGTGACACCAAAGGTCGTGACGGCTGCCAATTCGACCTTTGACTTTCAGTCAACCTATTTCACGTCTGACACGGGGTGTTAGAAAAGGCCTCCTTCTATCCAATTCTGTCATCTCCCACGCAGTAGGCAGTTGTACTTCCGGGCGACAAACGTCCTTGAAACGAAGCTAGGTGGTCAATGTTTAACATCATTTTACACACTTTTTTTACTTCTTCGAAGTCGAAGGCTACTGTACTTTGTCAATTTCGAAAGAGTGCTATTATCCAAATTACTTATTCCACAGACGTATACTGCATCCTATTATCGATTGCCTCCCAACCATTAGTAAGAGTATTATCTAAGTCTAAGATAATTATAGTGTCGCGCGCTTTGAATATTTTAAAATTAGAAAACTCCCAAACTTTTGCTTTCTTTTGACCTTAGCAATTATCTTTTGAGATCAGAGTTGTTACGAACAAAATCGAGAGCCGACGACAGGATAACAAATATCTGATTCGAAGTTCAGTTCTGAAAAAGATTCTCCAATCTTCTTCAAAATTGGGGTCTATCTTTTGGTATCATTACAGACGGATTAACTTCTGTCTTTATAGCTTATCGGTCCGATATCAACTCGAACTCATCTTGCTTCCAAGTACGACTACTCCTTCGTAATAACGATTATTGCAATTTCTATCTGAGGAAATGGTTCCGAGAATAGGTAATAACGAGACGTCCTTGAGCATTATCTACTCTTTTTTTTTGCCGAGAATAACAATTATCTAACTGGCATGAGGACAATTATATTTTGGATGTGATTGCTCCACTTTGGTTGATCGTTGGGGTGATAAATGTCATTAAGTTCGAATTTTCATATAGGGAGGAATTTTAAATGGATCTTAGATCCTTAATGGCTCGTAATTTTGTTTAATTAGAAATAAATTAATGGAAAAAAATACTTTGGAGTTAGAGTATAACGAATTCCTAAGTTCGTGATGCGAATGATCCATAAACGAAACTTATGAAAACCCGGAAGAAAGGAAAGTATTAATAGATTGTCGAGCTGCTTAGGAGTTGTAATTGTCGGCTAGAAGCTGAGAAAGTAAAACAGAGAACTTGGCCTCAGGAAAAAGGAGGGTACTGACGGGGTCGGTGCGAGGTCGTCTATCAGAAGCATTAGCACCAGGTGGCTGCAATGCCGGATGTTCGTGATACCGACAGATGGCACTAGAAGTAAAAGATGCTCTTACCCAATATTGTCTAACAAAACAACAGTTTCACTTTCACTACTACGTAGATGCCTGGTGTTGCTTTTATTTATTTCAGTTCCGAAACACCTTTTCTGTCATTAAATAAAATTGTTGATTATATAGAAAAATCCTAGCATTTTTATGAAATTGTGATCGAGTTATTTTCTCAGATATAGATAGAAATAAGACCAAATCGGCCCCCAACATCCTCTATTGTGCAGTAGAATTTGGATTTGAGGGCCGTGAGAGGTGCCCCCAGTGCCACCGAGCAGATGGCTCCCGTTGGTCCATCGTCAGCACCCCATAATTTCGGCGCATCTGTCCACGGTGCAGTCTGGTGGACCATGTGACCTCACCGTTATTATAGAAGGGGCCAAGGGCTACTTAATGGCTGGAAATTGGAGTGATTTGGTAGAATGGTGGGAACATCTACCAAAAGAAACATTTATCAGAGCTACAGGTAACACTAGATGGTGTGATCCAAGTCGTTAGCTCTATAGTTGGTTCATTAAGTTGCTGGTCATATTTCTAAATGGTCTCTGCTCTTTGTCGTTTGATTCGAATTACTACAAAGAACTATATATAGATTATCTTGTCATAATTTATGTTAATCTTTTCTCTTTGAAAATATTAAGAAGTAACAAAGTTTATCTTCTTCGGTTACCTTAATGTATTTAACAAAAATCAGTTAATTTATTACTCAAATTAAATTTTAGCCTATAAATTTTTATAAAATTGGAGCTTCGTAGTTTAAAATTGGAACTTAAACTAATTTATACGAAGAAAAAATTTTATTAACCGTATCAATGCTAAAAAATTAAGAAAAACAAGAAATATAAATAAAAATTAACGTATAACTAAAGAAAAATTAATAATGAAAAGTGTTAAGTTGAATATTTGATATAAATTCAAGATTTTATGCTTATTCGTGATTGAATTCTGATACAAGGTGATTTTAAAATTGAAAATTCTTCTTTCCAGTAAAATATTGGCTTTTAGTTAATCGAACAGTTACTCATTTATCATTTTAAAGATATTTCCAATTCTATAAGCTGACAGATCATTCATGATTTGACAGGTGATAAAGAGATTTATCATTTTTTTTCTAAGTTAAAATTAATAATTCGATATCAATAACCAGTTTAGCATGATGCAAAAAAGTTATATCTAGAATGACGTCAAATATATTAACTTAATGAAGTTAACACGTAATTTTCTCAATTTATTACGACGAAACCACAGATAAGTTTATATTATTATAACTCTGTAGGAATGAAATGATCGTAAGTGTAGATTCTATAAAAATGAAATTAATACTTACCATAGAATGTCCTAAATATTCGGCAGCGTTGTCAGATATATACAATAGCTTTCCATTTTGTGTCATCATCATTAAGAATCCGTTCAGCGCCTACATTACAGAAAAAGAATCGAATTAGCTTTGTAATGGTGCAGTCTATAATCCGCAAGATCATTTGCCCGTCACACTTCCTGGATGTTCAATTTGTGCTTTCGAAGAATGAAATTCTTTCGACTCTACTGACAATTATGACTGAATAAAATTTCTCGAATCTTTAATAAATATAGAGTTGTTAAAACATCAATGAGAACTACTTTCGACTCTACTGACAATTATGACTGAATAAAATTTCTCGAATCTTTAATAAATATAGATTTATTAAAACATAATGAGAACTATGGATTTATTTACTGAAATTACATTATCGAATTTGATCTCAGTCATTAGAAGAGATTATGGAAAATATCATTTCCATCTTTAGCTTTTTTTTTCCCTCTCTAAAATTAATAATTGAATTCATTATAAATATCAAATTCAAACAAAAAATAAGTCATCCTTTTGCCAATATTTTTCAAAGGATATCTCGGATATTGATAAATATAATTAAAGATTTTAGTTTGTTTATAGTTGATATGTTGTAAATCGATGCAAAAAATTGAAGACCAGTCATCGACAACATATCTACATATCATTACGTGCAAAGAAGTGAAACTTGCAGATACATTTAACTTCAAAACATGATAAATTGTGGACGGATATTCATTGTATAAAATATTTTACTTTAATTATAAAAAAATGTATCGAATATATTAATATTTTGTAGATGAATTTGTCCTTTAAATGCTGAATCCTTAAGATGATGTTGGAATAGCCCATCATCTTCCCAATGTTGCGCATTTAAAAATTAACAACAGTTATCTATATTTATGCATAAATGATTGCTGCTATCTTAGCATCCGACTACAAAATTCAATATCCTGTTATCATATTTCTTTTAAAATCAAAAGCCATCTGATAAACAAATAACATTTTATTATTTTTTAATGAAGCGATACCAAATATGTTTTATTTTTATTTAATTATTTAAGTTAAAAATTAATTCAAAGTATTTTTCAACTACCAACAGGTTCCGAAGATTGCCGAAACTAAGCGCATTAATCCCTCATTAACATAAGCATTTGCTTAGCTGTTACGGCAAACTTTATAATCTTTTTCACGGTATCCCAAGGCATTTAAATAATGAAAAAGAAAAGCTAACAATGATATCTTTTATTTAAAGATTGAGCAGTATATTTTATAAACTGTATTTAATATCTACAAATTAATGCATAAATCTGTCAGGTAAACTTAGAGATTAAGTTTCACCATTTCTTTATTTAAAATTTTTAAATATTGTTTAGTATTTTGAAAGCATATTAAATTTTTCTTTTTAGCAGTAATGCAAATATCTACTAAGAAAAACAGAGTCATATTTTCTTCATTTCTCCTCAAATTGTCCTGTTAAACCTGTGCCAACACGAAATTGTTTATCGGAAAAGATAAGACTCTTTTGCTTAATAGAATTATGCAACGATCACGTAACTAAACTTTTAATTGCGAGCCTATATTCTCGAAAATTATTTTTAGGTGATCTTCATTTAGATCGATGTGAAAATTAGATGCGCATCGGTTCCCATATACCATTCTGAAGACAATGACTTAGAATGATATATATGTTCACTCGTTCTCTATTGTTCCGACAATTAGGTCTATCTAATGATGACCTTCTACGTTACCATTTCCTTCCTAACTCTCTTCCTCGTTCACAGTCGTTCTATCACCTTTGCATCCTCCAAACCCAAGAAAAAATACATTATATGGGACTTCTCTAATCTGTGAATTTCCTCCTAGGAAAATATATGAGTGTAAAGTAATTTTGCAAAATGTTATACTATTCACAGTTAAAATGGCGATCTTTAAGATATTTTAACTTCATTTATGAATATAGAATAGAAATTATTTAGCTTTTAAAATAATTATAAAGAAATTACACTGAACTTTTGCTATCCAAAATAGTTATAAGCTCTGAGCCTCTGACCTATAGTTTACACCTTGGCCTCGTCTTGTAGCACAGCCCTCTTTTGCATAATTATCTGGCAAATTTTTTGACAAATATGGAATTGTTCTGTTTGTAGAAAACAATATATCCTTTGCTAAGAAGTATTCCATTGTTGAATGAGAAAATGAGAACAGAGATAAGATTCATTAGAGCTAAAGTCTCCATTTGGAGCCAACCGAAGCTAAATAACAGTTTCGGTCTAAAAATTAAGCTCTAAAATGACCTAAACGTCGAACGCATTCTCAAAATGACTTAAACGTCAACTGTTATTGATATAGTAAATTTGATCTTATGGAGCATTAAGATAAACGAATTGTTTTCGAAGCGTGCTACACAACAATCAATTTACATCGAACTTGATTGCATCTAATGAGAGAACTTAACAATAAGTAATCACTTCATGCATCACTTCAATCCAATTGCATCTAGTTATTTTTATATAAATAGCTCTCTTAACGTGGGAATCTGTGGACCTACACCTTGATTTAACCCACACACATATGCAAGACTTTAATTGTTCTGAGTTTTATTCTCGAGATAGTAAGTTGCAACGCTCACTCGAGCATTACTCCTCATGCTTAATAAACACATAGAAAGATAAATGAGGCAATAAATTTGTTGTCTCATCCGTAACTTGAAAGAAATTTTGTGTATGCAAAGATGGACACGCAAACAGGGAGCGTTTTCTGGTAATCAATCTAGTTTTTTTATAAAGCGGCTTAGATGAGATATAGTCCCATATCTGATAATAAGTTGATAGACTTATGTTCTTGTCTCCCATAAGAAAGTATCAATTCTCAGAATGGAAACATTGATTGTATCGGTACAACTTTTTAAATTTTGTGGGAATTTGTTAGTGTTTCTAAATTCGATTTTTTAAATTGCATTTCATTTGTTGATAGACTTATGTTCTTGTCTCCCATAAGAAAGTATCAATTCTCAGAATGGAAACATCGATTGTATCGGGACAACTTTTTAAATTTTGTGGGAATTTGTTAGTGTTTCTAAATTCGATTTTTTAAATTGCATTTCATTTCCTTCGGAAGAGAGAAAAAAGAAAGGGCGTGATTGATTTCAACAACACGTTTAAATTTGTTTCTGACATATCTGTAACGTGTTTTGTATTAGAAACATCCTCATCGATCTTCTTTACATTAATTTCAGAGGATAAGCCTCTAGTACTAGAAATAGCAATGACAACTCGAAACTACTGGGCGAACAACTATGCTATTTGTACCGTGAGATACGTCTCTCGCCTGTTCTCCCTGACCGCTTTCGCATATTTCCTTCCTACTGCCCTACTTTTTCCAGAGTGGAAAGCAAGTTCAACCCTTTCTTTTTCACTTGTTTATTCAGCTAATCCCTTCCGAATTCTAAATTTTTCTCGATATTCAATATTTGGATAATCACCAAATATCGCATCCGTTTTATTCAACTAATTCAAATATGTATTAGAATAACTTTCTGCGTTGTATGAACTGTTATCTCTTCTAATGATTATCTTCTCTTTAGTTTGGTCTAATTTTGATGCAAATAACTTATACTAACTCTCGTGGCCTACATATTCTATATTCCAAATTTTAGTAAACAATTTATTTATTATGTTCCCTATATGGCATTGGAATAGGCGGCGGGATAATGAAACTCTATATAGAAACTTTAGGCCTACATATAAAATATATATAGTGTTTAATATTAAGATAATTTTTAAAAAATTAATTTATATATATACTAGTGTTATATACCTGTAAATATATATTTTTTTTTATATAATTAACGTTTATCATGTAAAAGTTTGTATCTAAATTTATTTGTTAATTCAGACATAAAAATTGTAAAATATATTTTGTATTGTAAATCTCTAAGATCGCTGCTCAAATGCTTCAATGCAAATTTGTTGATTTATATTTGATAAATTGTTGCCAATTATTCCTATTCGTGAAGATAATTTTCCCTCGTGTACTCTCCGATCGTCAGTATGGAAGTGAATATTAATAGCTTTAAAGTATTTCCTTAATTAATTCGATCATAAATTGTATTCTGGGGAAAAAAAAGAGAGATTAATATTTTGCAAGTAGTGAAAACCACGAATTAATATTCCCAAGACACTCCACCCAGAATAATGCTATTTTTCTTTCGTAAAAATATCACGACAAATATTCGAAAAAAATTTAAAAGGAAACAACAGTACTTCAAACATTAACCTCGATAAGTCATTGGCACCCTGCGGACATTATCGACTATTAATTACAACTACAGGCTTCTCACGCCCTCTACCCCTACCCCTTTCTCTCCTTCGGGTATTCCGTATTCTGTCCCTGCTACCCCCTCCTCCATTGTTACTCCGTCACGGAAAAGCTCGGTCGTGCACATGTAACCGTGGCAACGGTAGCGGGAGCAGGTGGATCCGTCCTCCTGCACCTGCAGCGACACCTAGGTAGCCTGTTGGTAGCCGGTCACGATGCTGCACAATGCTAGTGCAGTATGATCGTGACACCACAACGAGAATTGCATCTGAACTTTATTGCAGCTTCTTCTCTAAACTAGTTTGCGCGCGTCTTCACTGGAGGACATCGAAAGATAATCACCCCGAATCTAATTAATCCAATTTCCGATTTCTGCCGAATTAACATGAGTCTGACCCGCCAACTTTGTTCATCCATAATTCAATATGTCTAATTATATTTCTGTTTGTTTTCTCACAGATTGAAAAGGCCTTGGCTCGAAGATAAATGTTGTTATTTCCTTCTCATTGTCACCCGGAGGCATACACTTGCAAACATACTTTGCAAAAATAATCAAAACTAAATCTAAAAATACCTCACGATACACAACATGTATCACTATTAACTTACATGTGATGATTTTAGTGACGGATAAAACGTTTAAATAAATGAAAAGTTAGAATAAAATGTCATGATCTGATAATTTAATAAAGAAATAAAAATTATGTCTACTCATTTGAGAGAACATCTTAGCAATGCCTGGCCAATTTGTGGAATCAAATTGTCAAGAGTAAAGTATAAAATTTTTGAAAGTTTGGCTAAATCTATACTGAAAGTGTCATAATTCTCAATGATTCCATCCTCTAAGTCTATAATATGATTCAAACAGGTATAAAATGAAACAGTGAAATTGATTCCATGTATGAAATAAAAATAACTAAGCTATATTTGTCTACATATAGATTTAGATTTTACTTTGCTGCACGAATAAATCCATATTATTAAGAACATTGAATGTCTATATAAAATACTGTGTATCTGAATTCTCCAATTCAATTCCTAAAACAATTGTGTGGTATAATTAGAGTCCTACCAAATTTTTTACACGTAGTTCCGCATTTAGATAACCGAGCAGATAATGATGCCAAATGAAATCGTTTCCAACTTTTACGGCATTATCGGTCTTTCTTTGTATTACAGAGCGAACGAAACTCGGCAAATTTCACACGATAGTCGCGGGTGTAGAAAAAAATCTGCAAATGGCAGAACGAGTTTGCAGATTTGAGAGCCCCGGGCATCGCGGTCTTCCATTCCATCCAATGAAGTACATGTGTAAACGTACCGATCTTTGGCCTAATTCGACGGCTGCAGTCTCGCACGCACACATACTGTGTAATTTTATATCGGTGTCTGGCGAGAAATCACCATGACCGTGCTTTTTTCCTTCTGCTCTGTTTGCGCTTCTGTTCGTTACCCCGGAGCGACAGATGTTCAGAACCCAGTTAGTACCAATTTCAAAACCTTCCGGTATTAATTGCATCATCTTTTTGCCAGCAATAAATCAGCCCCATAATCTCTATCCTCTTATATAAATAATATTTAAATAAACCATCGTCTATTCTTCTTAATTGGAACGAAACCCGACGTAAGATAGCGAATACATTTTCTCGGAAATAAAAATGCTATTTAGAGTAGTCCAACAGGATTTAATTCTATGTTTGTATATGGTCGATGCTCTTTCTGGAGCACCTCGCGTAGTAAAAACGTAACCACGCGCATATCTGGCATCATTAAGTGACTGCTATGGGCACGGATCGGCCAACAGGCGGTACTCGATCCAGACGGAACTCTAATGATTTGGCCAAGACATCTGGTCAAATAATTAGATAGTCACGGAGATACAAGAATGGGCAGAAAAGATGGTCGCTTACCTTCGAAAAGCCAAAATGGGGAATCGAAGCCTCGGGCAGAAGATCATGTTTGTGAAGCACTGCAAAGAAAAACATGTCAATTAATTACCTGGCCATATGATATTCATCTTACCATATTGGACGACAAACTTTTTATCGAATGTCGTCTCCATTTAATTAATTAATTTCTAAATATAGTCATGTTAACTATAGTATCTAGAATATTTTCGGATACTTCCGTAATGAAAATTATTCTATGGGAAAGCTGATAATCCCCAATGGCTAATTTTAGTTATTTAAGTAGAAATTTCCGTCTGACTTGTGAGTTAAAATTATTTCT
This sequence comes from Olivierus martensii, assembly GCA_000484575.1. Lineage (NCBI taxonomy): Eukaryota > Metazoa > Arthropoda > Arachnida > Scorpiones > Buthidae > Olivierus > Olivierus martensii. The sequence goes on along the minus strand of AYEL01066724.1, from coordinate 69,859 downwards.
CGTAAAACTGATGTAAATCTGCAATTGCATTAAAACTAATAGAGAATGACATGAGAAACGAAGATCTAAGGAAAATTTTCTCTATGATATCAAATTTTTAATCTACGAAAGTAGGGACATCCGAAAAATTCTCCAAGTAATAAAACAATCTGTTGGAACTAGGAACTATAGTAGAACAAAAATAACCGCCTCACGCAAACTTCACGAACTCTCAACCGCAAACAAGTTGGTGGTAATGAGAATTGCGTGATAGAAGGGGTTATTCTCACACCAAAAAGAGGGTCATGACCTTTTGGTGGCCAGGGCTTCTTCACCCCCGCGCATCATTCTCGTGACTTTCAAATAAGCTTCTTCCACTCTTAGCGAAACACACGAAGTCGCGCCTATCTCGATAAGATTTTCTTTAAAAAAATGAATTTGTATGGGTCATAGTTAGAAATAAAGCTTGAAACCTGGAGATAAATTATATGTCTAGATAAAACTTTTAAGAAGTATTCCGCTGCATACTTTAACTCGAATTTAACTTGGAGTTGATAATGGTCGAAAAGAGATGTCGAAATTTTCAACGAGGAAGTAAAAATAATGAAGTTATTATATCGGAATTAGTAGCAAATTATTTATGTTTAACTTAAGGAATATAATTTCGAAAAAGGGCGCGAGTTTTGGCAGGAAGTTATTTCTTCTTTTGATGTGATTGTTTGCCAGTTTCTTAGTTAAAAACGAAAAAAAAAAAAAAAAAAAAAAAAAAAAATAACCGTTAACGTTAACCGTTAACAAAAAAAAAAAAAAAAAAAAAAAAAGCATTTCGCCGCAGCAGACCCGGCGAAAGGCACCATACGACGATAATTAGGAAAGGGACAAAGCCGCTTTTCGGCTTTGTTCCTCTCGGACAACTTTTTCTATTCTCATCATAAATCACCGCGTATTCCCAGAGTGAAATTCTTAATAATAATCTGCACCGATTGAATACTAACAAAAGCACAACCGAACAAACGGCGCAACGTCTATCTATAGCGTGTTTGTTTGTAAAAGAGCAGCCACACACAGAGTTTTTCTGTTCCATCCCCCTTGTCTCTATCTTTTTTCGAAGAATAAATTACTTAATAACTTCTAAGAAGATTAAAGTTCTTAAATTGAAATTCGGCTTACGAACGTAGGTTTATTCTTCCGAATTTAGTAAGTTTCTTAGTTAAAAAATGAAGCAACTTTGATTCTCTAAAAAAAAGTAAAATAAAAGACCGTTTCCGGAACGAATAGAGTGGTCTGTTGCACGCGTGGCCAAGTCAGCGGGGACCCTTTCTAACAATTTCTTCTGAGGAGTTCTTCTTACAAGAAGAGAAACGCCTCTTCTCTGTTTATCTCCGTCTGTTTGCCAACCGGACATTCGAGAAGTACCACAAATTCGACTAAAAAATAAATAGCCAACACTTTCGGCCCCACTAAGGTCATACAGACTGGTGCGTTGACATTTGCGCAACCTTGACCCAGTCGAGTTAGTCAACATCAATTACAATAGATCACATCTAGTTGCGTCGGCAGGAGGGAAATCTGCTGTCAACTACGTCGAGAACTCTTCGCTCAATAAACACAACAAAAATAAGAAACCTGGCAATGACAAAAAAAAGAAAGAAAAAAGGAATTTCCCAATCTATTTTTCCTTTACGATAGAATATTTTGAAACTGATAATTATAATGAATTGTGGAATGTTAAATATCTGTGTTATGTTTTTTTCGGCTACACTATATCCTAAAATTCTGTTAATCTTTAATAATAAGCCAAATTCTAGTTTTCATTGAAAGCAAGAAATAAAATTAGGTTAAGAGTAAGATTCCATCTCAGATAATTTGCATAATGAAAATTCATACACTATCTTTTATAACTCAGTTTGAAGTTGACGTGAGTCTGGATTCACAAATTTTGTTTTGTAGATCCACATGAAATTATGAACTTTAAAAATTCGAATATAAGATCTTGCTTATAAAATTATTAATCCGTTTTGAGGAAAATGTTTGCTTGTTGATAATATATAGACCCTGTAAACTGTTACGAAATTATCGGCGTGGCTTCTTTTTTTTTTTGATGAGTACGACCAAAAATGGCATATTTGTGTCAGAAATGTAGGAACAGAGGCGGCTTATAAGCAGACGCGAGGGACGAGAGACAAGGTTACGAAGGGAGGGTGCCACGCACGTGCCATCCAGGGCGTGGTCCCCAGAAGATCCTGCTTGGAGTCCCGGGAGTGGCAGGCTCAGCCAAGGCGGGGGAGGCATCACACCGAGCACCAGATCTTATCGCCATCCGGTACGAAGGTACACTATCGTTTCCACCGTCTCCTTCATTTACCTAACCGATTTTACTCTCTACAGTTCCAATCGGCAGTCCCCGTTTGACCGTAAAGGCGATCCACTTGTTGATCCCATCTTTCTTGTTCTCCAACGTCTTTCTCTCTTTTATTTCTCTTTTTTTTTCTACCACAAAAATAATATTTAGCAGATTAACGTAAGAAAAGTTTTACGAGCCAAGTATCTTGTCTACTATAATTGTCTGTCAACCCTTTATTGAATTCCGCTATTTTCTGCCAAAACCTACGCTAAAATAGCACAGGAGTTTCTGAAACAATTTTATATTCAGGATAATTTTACACTGCTTAGAGGTTTTAATAAAAATTCTTGGATGATAATATAGGATAAAATTAAAGTCAAGAATATCTTTTAATTTTTGTCGATAGGAAAATATCATTGAAAGGGTTTCAGTTTGTTCATAGTGATTTTTTTTTCTAGTTTCTTTCTCAGATAAAATATTTTTATTATTTTCTCTGTCGCTCGAGCTAAAATTAGATCAAATAATGCATGTGCGCATTTTCAAATTCAAATTTGAGTACTTAAACTAATAGAAAATTGATAATTTCGTCAATCCATCCTTATGGATGCAGATGGTATTCTTATAAACCCAGTTAACTTATAGAGAGACAGCCATCCCGCCAACAGACTACAAGGGATAAAAAGGCCAGTACGTCAACCAGTTTTCCGGTTTGGCATCTAGCTCGTAGCATTTCAGGGATGTTGTAGGGGCGAGGCAAAAGATCGTAAAATGACTCAGACAGTAATTCCCGTGCAGCCCGTTGTCCAAAAGGGTCAAGGATGTGGGTGGTGGCGCGTGGCATGCAGCACCCTTCTCTTGACGGCCGGGATGCAGAAGATAGACAACGATTGTCAGAAAGAAGGTTTAAGGAATTAAAACAAAGTAAAGCTAAATGGAAGGGGCGAAACACCGTAAAACTCTTACAATGCAGATTTTAAGTTTTGCTACGAAGCGCATAAAACTAGAGTTTTTATTTTAGCTCCATTAATCATTATTTAATATAACATCTTGGTAAAATAGTTTTAAAAAGTTATATTCGATAGAGAGTGTAAGATAGGTGTATGGCACGCTTGTCTCTCCGTGGTAATCTTTAATTATTATATAAAAGTACCCTTTAATATTCTAATGGAGCTATTATCGGACTAGCAGACTATAACGTTTCTTTGTAAGTGGTTTTGGAAATTCTAGGATGTCGCACGCTCTAGGCTCCGAAACGTTTAGATTTCATCTTAACTTTTCAAAGATCAAGTTTAGTACGGCGTAGGGTTATGATGAACGTAATAGCCTACGGAACTAGATTTAGAAAGTCTAACAGAGTAATTTTTAGGTTGGATCTAAGCTGGAAGAGGGATTTTTAGTCTACATATCGAAGCGAACTACTAATTTCTATTAATTTCGGCACTAAATTACTCCTAAGAAGTGAAAAAAATTAAAACGTTTTTTGATCTGGTAACTGTCAGTATGTTAAAGATCAAAATAGGACTATAGCGAATTAATAAATGAACTAAATACAGAGAGAAATATTGCAGAGAGGCCAGCGTCCGTTTATATGTGGAGGGCGTAAGAGAGTAGAAATAATTAGATGGGGATGCAACTAATGGAATCCGTTGTGCCCATCACGTGACCAACATCCTGCTGAATGCGCCATCTACGCGTGTGTCGAGCCGGCCGGGCACACCCAGCCAAGTAGTTTCCCTCCACTTATCCCCCCTTTAACTTTTCCGTGTTTAATAGCAGTCCGCCCCGGTCGGAGTTTAATAGTCGGTTGGTGAATAAGCCAAAGCAAAACGTTTTCGCCTTTTTTAAACTTCTAGATTTATGAATCTTTCTGTCTATATTAATGATGCAATTTTCTAAATTCTTCAGTTATTAATATCCGAAATAATGATTATTTTCGCACTGTTTGCTCGTTTTTCAGTTTGCTTCTTCATCGAAAAATAAAAATGATAATTAAATTAGCTTTTATAAGTAGTTTTATTTGTTGTTGGAAAGGATTTTGAATGATTAAAAATATTTAGAAAATTGCGCTTTAATTCTTATCACAGATTTTAGAGGCTCATTCAATATGCCTAATAATTTTTATAATACTTTAAAGAAAAAAATATTCTCTACATATAAATTTATTAAATAAAGTAAACACGCAATGCAGTGTTTTTCAAAGAGGCTCATTCAATATGCCTAATAATTTTTATAATACTTTAAAGAAAAAAATATTCTCTGTATGTAAATTTATTAAATAAAGTAAACACGCAATGCAGTGTTTCTCTATACTGTAGAAAGAAATTTTACTGATACAGTTATACCAAATGATAAAGGTCACGACTTCGAGGTAAAAATTTGGTACATCGAATTAACGCGCTAACCGAAACTACTACCAGATAAAAATCCTCTTTGGTGGATCAAACAGGTTAAATGGAAGCTAGAGAAGAGCATAAATCAGAAAGAAAGAAGCAGTTTCAGTCAAAGAGATGCCAGCAGAGATTTGAGCTGTAGGTGTATCGAGTATTTTCTCAATATCATCAAGGATGAAGATTTAAGTTATCGGGAACTGTCAGAGCCAACGGAGCATCGGAAGATCATTTCCACTTGAATTACCACCGGAGTGCAGACAGAACTAGGCTGGGGAGAGGATGCGAGAGATAAATGGTTACGATTACACGCGATATCTCCTATGTCCTTTGGGATAAGAAAAACTGTATAAATATCAATAAATCACTCGGCCGAACCTCCTATGGAGAAGTCGTATGGTTTGTCTGTTCGTCCGGCCCATCCCTTCACCCGGCGGTTACACACCCAGACCCGATGTATGTTGTGTGTGTGTGTGTTCCGACAATGGGGTGAGGACAAGCCACCGAATAAAACAGTTCCTCCCCGATGCGGAGCTCATTAACACTTCTACATCCACGCAACCGTGGACTTAATTCTTTGCCATTCATCACTTCGGCCGGCAGCAGTCGTACCACTCGCTCTATCCATCACTCTGCATCCTGAAACTTCTACCTGTTTGTCTCATCTAAATAATGCTTATTTATGTCGTTCGATTGTATCGAAGTAACTTCACCCGAAACTTCTCCCCGAAAAGCAAACAGCCACCGCCAAGTTCACTGAACGTCTTATGGGTTCGGGACTGCAAAGTTTAATTTGTTATTCCGGTAATCGTTCTCCATCTGCAACTATTCTTAATTTAGATCGCCCAGCAATTTACACGCGCTCCTACGTCCGGTTTTGGAAGAACAAATAAATTCGCTAGTCTGATCTTCACCTAAAAAATTTCAGAACTGATGGTAATTTCGACATTAAAGTTTGAATGACTCGTCTATTTTTTTGATTTAATTAAGTAATTATAGTAACTTAATTGAGCAACAACTCTCTTGTGCATTCAAAATAAATTTCCTTAAGAATCGGGTAATTTTCATTACTAGAATCTCGAGAATTTTCCCGGTGTGACGGAATAATGGCGGTTAGATAAGGTAATTTGAAGGACAAAGCGTGGTGTTAATGAAGACTTGATGGTTTATTACAAAGGAAAGCAGCATTGTTGACAGGACGGAGAAACTGGGCGGGAGAGAACTATGTCCTCACGACTACCAGTAGGTACTAGCTAATGATAGCGCTTCTGCAGACTTTACTTTAATGGGAGGTATTAATTCCCAGGCGGTACTTGTATACTCATAAGGTTAGTTTCCGGATCGGTCAAAGCTAATAATGGAGGAAAGCCGAGAATTAATTTTACACAGTAAAGTGACCAAATTTTAATAATAATAAAAAAAAGTTTAAGTTAGCGTGAATTTTTCGAATTGAAAATAAATTTATATAGTGCTTACCACTGAGAGGAAAGAGAAATTTATCAGTCAACCATAAACCTCCGAGTCACAAACGAAACACTGGCTGACAGAACAATACAGCGCAGTGTTTTGGATTTGTTCCCTTCTAGTGCAGCAGGAGCAACCGAATTATGGTTGCGGCACTCCTTTGTTAGGCGGAAACAAAAAAAGAAAAGCAAAATTTCTTTTAGCGTTTTCCGAATTGTGTGCAAGCGATTCTTTTTTTTTAATAATTGTATTGCCACTTTACTCTTCTGACGAAACAGGAAAAGATAGCGCAGTCAAAAGCGGAATATTTGTAAACTTTTTTCGTTTATAGAAGATAATTGCGGCCGTTTGCAATCCCAAGAAAATGCTGTTCCGAGCCCCGAAGTAACGAAGTATTAAATGGAGGGGGTAAATTAATTCACGGATTCTTTTCTGTTTGGAAGGATGGGCTTTTCTGGAGTCCACCCTTCGATCCATCACATTAGTTGTTTTGAGTTGATGCACTTTTCTTCTCGGTTATTTTCTTGACTAGAATTGTGTTTTCTCGTATACCTTCAGTTACGATTGGAGCTTTGGAATGAGTGATGCTAAATTAGCAAAAAAGATGATAAATTTTTCTCGCGTGTGGTCTAAAAGATCGTTTTCTCGTCTGATTAAAATCGACTAATTGTCTCGAACCGGCTTCGTTATTTACTTTATGAATCTTTGATTAAGATAGTTCGACCATTTGCTTATAAATATGTAAAGAGTTTAAGCTCTTATCTTAATTCGAAAAAGAATCCGAAGATAAAGTCGCTTATTGTTCTTAGAACAGAAGCGTCAGCTGTAGACTTATGTAAAAATGCAACTAAGTAGAACGAAGCTAAAAAACGGTTTAGCTTTTTAGTAAAGGCACTGGAAGGAAACTAATTAATGAAAGAAAAGTCTGATCTGAGAGGCAACCATCCCCACGCAGGTAGAAGCACGAACGACTCGAAGGGACGAAGAATGCGGATGCCATTCTCTTAACGACTGTGTCCGCTCATCTAAGAGGCGGCAGCGCAATCGTCCGAAATGAATGGGTGGACCACGTTAAAGCGTCTATTGTCGTTTTTAAAATTCATTCCCCGGACTCTCTCTTACATTGTGCAATGACTTTCTACGAACCGGAACTTCTAGTAGAACCCCACCCGTTCGGACACGTGGTGACACGTGGTTTTTCGGGCCTGCGGACTCCGCCCGCACGACACAACCCCACGCCTCCATCGATCACGTGATGAGGGGGTGGAACCATTAATTAACCATGACCCCGAACACAGTTTTCCTGAAAGGATACTGACACTGGGGAGGCGAGTAGTCCCGACTGTATTTCGATTGTTGTTTTTAATCAAAAGATATACTTCCTAATGGTTTCGTTTTATTAATTATTTTCTATGTAGTGATATGCAAAAATTTTACTAGTAGTAGAAAACATGACTAAACTAAAGGATTAATAGTCCTATAAAAGTTTCTTGATTTGCATATTTGAATGAGAATGTCGCTTATTATTAAGTGAACGTTTTGTCTAAACTCCCGCTACACACAACAATGTCGTAAAGAAGCTTTTATGATGCGAAAGTGTAACACTCCCAAAGTTATCTTATGAGTTGATCCTATATTAAAATTTTTTAATAGTCTAACATCTGTCACATGATTTGTCGCGGGGAGTATTCCATCATAATTTATATACCGTATGTATATAAACTTGTAAGTTATAAGTTCCAGAGTGTTTCTGTCTAAGAAGATCTTGGGTCATAAAACGGCCTCTAATTCTTTTACAACTGGAGGTCTTCTGCCAGCGAGATGTTGAACACAAAATAAAGAACTAATAGACTATGACTTTAGAGGTAAGCTTTACCCGCCTTGTGTTGAGAGGAGATGCTCCCCTGGGGGCACAGTTGCAGCAAAGACGCCTACGTTCTTCTGACGAATGTTCCTGTGCACACATAACCCGGACGGAGCCTCCTTTAGTCGTGCCTGATCCCTAGAGGGACACCCGTGACGTCATCGGCAAACACAAACAGGTGAAAAGGCAATTCCCGGCTAACAATTGCGTTGATAGATACTGGCAGGCGATACACTCTTAAAAGCCGATACTTCACGCGTAAATCCTACTACTTATCACGTAATTTAAGTGCATCATTTTTCAAATTAATATGCCTAAAATGTTGACTTTACCGTATCAATTTATTATTTGTAATCAATGACACTTTGAAGATTAAAAAAAATTGATAATTCAGAGATCCTCAAGTTTCATTTATCAACTACTGTATTTCGTATTAAAGTTTGTAGGAAGTGATGCGTATAGTTTCTAGAGATTAGAAAATATTTAAAAATAAAAGAGTGCAACTAATTCAAATGTTTGAAATATAGCGTAATGTAGAAATAAATTATTTCTTTACAGAGTCAGAATCGAGATAAATTTTTTTAATCTGCTGGCAATTGTTTCTTGTTTTGGTTAATCGCTCGTAATTCATTAGTTGACGCTTCCTGTATATGCCATACATGTCTGGAAGCTAATCGCGAACGTCTTCGGAATCCTAACGAACCTATACTGAATTACAACCATTGACCTCTTGAGAAGTAACGATCGTACGAGACCTTTCTGGAATCAACTATAAAACTCGGGGAAAATCCCGTCATTATCTTTCTTTAAATATTATTTATAACAGTCAACCCGAAGGGATAAATTTCAACTCTCTAATAATTAAGCGTGGTTAACTCTGCATACACAACTGATGTAGACCTTACTAGGTTATACCGCACCTTCGGTTTCTTAAACTCTTCCCATCCAATAGACTTTTAAATTGATTAGCATTCTTCTTAAAGCTCATCTAGGGTCAAAGTTTAAGAACATCACATGGTTTCCACATAGCCCGGAAGCGGAGTGCCGAATTCTCGGGTGCAGTTTACACGTCAAGGAGTTAGAGCCCATGATACGCATTGGAATTTGCCAGAGAGTCCAAAGTCAGACAGGAGTTTTATTGCATAAACTTAACGTTAGTGTAGCTATTGAGAATATATGTATCCAGTTCTGTTTATTAAAGTATAACTCGCAGTATTTTTATCAAAACTTATAATTCGCAAGATGATCAAATGGATAATATCAGACTATTTCTTTCTTTCATTTAATATAAAAATCTAAATTTCTTCTGTAAAGGCTTCGGATCTCATTTATACTTCGACATTAAAGAAATAAAATTCTTCATACAGTTGAGCAAACTGATAAAGAGAGAGAATAGATAGGCAAAGTGATCCCTTAACCCGTTTTCTTCGAGGGAATCGGGCCAAAAACAGACAAATGTGGGCTAAATCATCGGGTTCACGAATGATAAATAGTATAAATTCAGTAATTGGATCTTCCATCTCTTAATGGGATTCTTTTCCTGTTTCTTCGGAAGTCGAACGTCATTATCACGACTCAAAGTGTAAACAGCATTAATCGTTGCCCGAGGGTATTTAAAGTGAACATCGACGAAGATCAAACTCAGAGAGAGACTCGGTGCATCAACGACATTTTAACTGGCGTCTTTGGTCTAATAGTCGGTCGGTACTTACTAATTATTCGAATAGGAGACAATAGGGGATCTGCGTGAAATCATTGGGACAGAAAGGCATTCGTCATCGTTAGGTAAATGGTTGGCGGGGGAGAGATACAATACTAGAGTTTTTTATTGTTTCGACGTATCCCATGTTTTCTTCTTGTTGCTTTTGTCTACGCAGAAGTTCCGAGTAAAAGCTCTCACCATAAAATAACGGGCTCTCGATATTAAACCATGAAAATACTTTCAATCCGATCCAAATGTTTTCTTTTAATGCATTAAAACTTCCAATATTTATTGTTGAAAGGAAATGCGTCGATCGAACGATAACAAAACTAACATTTCAAAGTAGAAGAATGTAAATATCTGTTTGGATGATCACTGGTTTGGAAAATTCGAAGATTTTTCATCCCGGAAATGTTAAAGGACAAATTGTTATGGCATGAAAATACATCTTAATTGTACCAAGATCAAATATAAGTCATACACAATGCTAAGTAGCTGTAGTTGCAAATGGGCTCCGCTTCGTCGCCCAACCGTATGTTCGATAGATAAATGCCGGGTAAAACCCAGTGGCCTGGCCTAACTAGGCGCAGCTTTAGAGAATTTGTGGTCAGCCGACGGTCGTTCACTCGGTTTGGTTAGTCGCGTGACTCTACTGTTCACAAAAGAATTGATGCGCTTCCCACGTTGACAATGTTCTCGAAAATGGAGCAAGGACTGGAATCCGTTCTTCTAGCTGCAATTTCGTGCCTTTTTATAGATCAAACGAGTAGTTTTAGATCGAGATCCACGAAAGTTTCGAATTTCTTTTCGAAAATTCAGAAAAAATTACTTTTGTTAAGCGACTCGTCTCTTTTTTGACGAAACAGCGCAAAGTCAAATGTAATAAACGTTTCTGCTATCATAAAAAAAACGTTTTTGTTTCGAGTAAATTATGTATGATCGCATAATTTTAAAATTGGATGGTGTAAATTAAAACAAAAACAATATTTTGTAATCAGTGCGGGAGTAACTCTTCTTTGTTGTCAAAACCCAAGCGCAGCCAAGATGCCCCAGGCAAACATTATCCCGAGGAAGAGCAGCTAATCACGGCCAAGTTTTCCGGTTTGACCTCCCGTGACCTTTTACTTGTATCATTGCCGATATCCCCGTTTGCATCGCGTGCTTCGAGGACATTCGACAACCCTTAGCTGTCCAAATGTCAAACCTAGCAGGGATTGGTATACCGGATCACGTCTCTTCTGCTACACCCTCTGGGAAGAGTAGCGTCACCTACGCCCCGCATATCCTCCCTTATATTTCTTAGCTGGCGCTACAAGGGCGTGTGGTATATGAGCCGCGTGTTGCATCTGGGCTACTGACACATGCAGGAAGGAACTAAGATTATATACACGTAGTACAATTAAGAAGTAGGCCCGGGGCAATATGTGCGGCATTGTAATTTTGCATCTTGATATATTGAAGTGTTTTTGCTCTATTCATTACCGAAGCTACGAATAATCGAGTTAAGACACCGTTTATGTGGGTGGAATGGCAATTGGCCCCGGATGCTCATTCGCCTTATTACCGGCATCGAACCTCCCCGAAAAAATTTTTTCCGGCCCGGGCCTGTTATTTTCAAAAAGATTGAATTATTATTCCATCGTTGTACAGGATTTGAATATAAAACAGATATCTGTGGTAGCGTCGAGGAAGCTGTGTCTTGATGTATGAGGACACGAAAATTTCTTCAGATGCAAAACTCGATACAAAAAGAATTTAAATTTAATTACATCCACCTGGAAGCGGCGGTTTTTTAAAAAACTTCCTCTACCGTATGCCATAAATCCTTAAAAGTCCTTCGTAATCTGAAATATAACTTATAAAGCTAGAAAATTAAATCAGGATTATGGTTTAGTCCAATCATTTTATCGGCCTAATCTTCTTTTAAATCAAATATCAGGCAATTAATTTATTCCCGAAGATGAACGTCACACATCGAACGTATATCACCATAAGATGTAGCGCCGGGCCTCCTGATATCTTTGTCCGCTTTTTTTTTTCTTATTTGCTGTTAGTGGGACGAACATGCGCGTCACCTTTGTTATTCCCAAAGTGCCCGGCGAATTTGTGGCACCCGGAGGGAGAAACCAATGAGATAACATCTAAGGCTACCTTCGGGCACCATCTGCGGGAGGTACTCGCTTCTACCAGTTAGAAGTCAACCAGCTTTCCCATAGAGTAACATTTTATGTGTAAAGATTGAGTTTAAGGATATTTATCAAATCGCGATTTTAGAATTTTTAAACTTATAACTCGACTAATGTTTGTCTAGCACTCACCATGTTGGAAGTAGTTGGCTTTCCTCACATAAACGCAGACCAGAGCCATTAATTGCAGCTGAGACAAACGTTGCCTGGTGGATGAGGGTAGAGGCAACAAATCCCTCAAGTTGGCAATCTCGGCATTGATTAGATCACGTCGTAACTTGGAGGCACCTTTCGTTGATTTATTGGCATCGAAACTGCAAGAAAAAGATATGCTTATCTAAATTACTAAAGTATCACCTGATAGACTATTAGATTGTTTTATTATAAAGTTTCGTGGCATCTGAATAGAAGTAAGACCACATTAAAAAATTTTTAAATACTTAGGATAAAGTAAAATCATAATATATAGGCCCACCATAGAAGTAGTTGAAAAATTATTTATAGATATTTTATTTAAATTAAAACAGAAATGTATATGATGGGAAAATAGTTTCGTAATAAGTAGGCAGGTTAGAATATTTAAAATAAAATTAAGAGAACCAAATTATGAATAATATAAAGGTATCGGGACTATATTAACCTACATCATAGTTTATAGCACTTACTGATTTTTTTGCTATATCGTTTAGTATTTATATGGATTTAAAAGTTTATTATTCTGTTTTAAATAATGCTAAAATTTTTAAAATTTTCAGCAGTTTAATACCTTTCGTTCATATGTAAACAATGCCGAAAAAAAAAATTTTTAGAACTGTTTGCATACGAACGAAAGATGTTAGATTCTCTGTTAAGAAGCATTCAAAACAACGTAACAATGTAAATTTTTTACTTGGAAATTGTAATATCTTTTGATTTCTAAATGTATTTTGCATCGATTAAAAATTAAACGACTTGTAAAATCTGTAAAGAATTTTTCTATCGTTCGGGGGAAAGTCGTCTTCAAAGGAAAAAAAATCAATTGTACGACTTACATCCTCCATTAGTTACTTTCTACATAATTTTTGCCTGGCTAACTGAAGCAGAACGACTTGCGATTTCTCGAAACGCCTGGGTGATGTTTGTTTGATGTCATTTAAGAAATGATAGCGAAAATAACTATTTTATGCTAGGTCGGCAATGTCTGGCGGAAAATTCTTTCAAAATGGCTGTATAAGATACACGAATATCTTATACAGCTGTATAAGTTAATCAAAATTTTATAGAATTTTTCGTCCATTCGATGCGGCTTTAGAACTTAAAGTTTGCTGTTTAATTGTTTACATTGCTCAAGGAATAATTATAATCTTTCATTCTTTGATTAACGATAATTATACGTAACTCGATAAAGTCATAAACGATCATTTTTGTTACGAGAAAGTCGAAAGTATGACCTAAATGTGAATTAGGTAAGATTATACTTTCGGCCATTCACGAAGAAAAGATATTTGTGTTTATTATAAATTAATGAATAGATGGTGATATAATAACTTATTATCTCTTTTCAATTTAATATATCCGAAAGAACAATGTAAAAATTATCAAAAGAGCAACTTTAGTCATCATAATCACGATTAAATTCTTTCGAGATATGGAGCCATACTTTATCTGAGAAGAAACAAATCTTGCTTGATGACTCAGTAATTATCCATTGTGTTATATGAGGTCAAATTTGCGCATTAAAAAGTATCTTGGACTATAAAATTTAATTCTACTCTTTGGGTCATAAAGCTATCACATAAACCTGCTCGGTTGCGTTTTTTTTTTCTTCTTTCTTATTATCGAGTCTTCCAGCCAATATGTTAAAAGTCGGTTCTGTTCATTGAAGTACGATTATGCCGGACATTATCACTATTATCTGTGCGAGTCTCGTTTAAAAATTATCATAAAATTATTTTCGATTTTTTATGATTTTATGACCTCGCAAATCGATGTAAATATAAATCTTTCCAATAAAAATTATGTTTTTTTTTTTTAATAATCGAGTTCTACGGACATAAAAACCACGCTATTTATTGACTAAGTAAATTTAATTAGAAAATATTTGCATAATTTTATAAAATTTTATTATTTTTTCCACATTTCACAGTAAAGACATAAAACATAAACTGATCTAATATATTATTTCTGTTTCTATTTTTTTTTTTTATATCGTAAACTACTTTTAACTTGTAGAGAGACTAAACTCTAAGAAATGTTATAATGCATCAACTTTTGCTTTTAACCCTTTAAAGCTAACCAATCACCATCGAGTACACAAAGTGTCACGACGCATCGCGTTGTTCTTTCGAGTACACAGAGTGTCACGACGCATCTCTTTGGGTAGTACACAAAGTGTCCCGACAAAGTCGAGGACTACAAAGTCGAGTACACAAAGTGTCACGACGCATCTCTTCACCATCGAGTACACAAAGTGTCACGACGCATCTCTTCGGGTAGTAAGAACGCGAGCGATGCAATGCGATGCGTCTTGGCAACGCGACGCGTCGTAACGCTTTGTGTACTCGATGGTGATTGGCTAGCTTTAACGAGTTAAATACAAAAATTATTCTCGTTTTATGAACATCGTCTTAACGATGCTTGACAACTGAAAGAGATGAATAACATCTTGGTATTCGTGTATCCAGTACAAAACAAAAATAAAATAAATAAATAACTAATTTTATATAAATTGTACAAACGCATCCAAGTTAATTATTCCTTCGGAAGCAAAAAAAAAAAGATATTTTTATTATCCAAATGCACACATAAAAGTCTCGACCTTTCCTTATCTCTCGCATTTATCTACAAAATCAATTTATATTTTTTTAACGATTTATTAAACCGGGTGGAGAAAGAAAATTATACTAGATGGTAGAGAGAGAAAATAGCTTTAAAGTTAATTATTTAGTTTTAGAGGTGAAATCGAATGACGAAATTTGGTTTATTATATAAAAATAAATCTTATGTTTCGAAGATGGAAGAGTTCCAGCTGGCGGTGTCTTTTGTGAAAACGTCCCTCCTCTGAGGCTATCCATTCTAGAACGGTACCGGGAGAAGGGACACTCACGAAAAGGTATGGCTTCACCTGTTCCGTACACGCTCGACCTTTCAACTGTCCCAAACAAAGGGGGGAGAAGATGCCGACGTTGCGAAAGATAGCATTTCCGTATGACGATGCGCCAATCGGGTAAGAGTCACGCAAAGATCGCCGCATCGTCCACGAAGCATCGCTTGCAAGTCAGACACCTGCTTCGGCGCTCACGCCTGGGCTGGCTGAATTCCATTCAGAGGAAGTTTATCTTCTTTGAGAAATTATCGCAGATGTCTACTGCCGTATTTCGAAACAGGTGATTAAGGCCCGTTTGAAGTTTTAATTATTTATTTTTCATGATGGCTGCTTTCTTTTCCAAAATAATTGTGATAGATATCGCTTCTACAGCACGCTACCTTGGCTAGATAGTAGTACTGGTTCTCCGGCTGCTAATAGCTTAATTTATAAAATTCTCAGAAAAAGTAGCGATATTTCACTATTAAAACAGTCGCGGTTTATGTGGGATAATTGTGCCAGGTTAATAGTGCTGACTCCTCTACTTGGGCTGACGGGCCGCAATCCTAAGGCGCTTTTCTCATTCGCTCCCTCCTATCTTACTTTTTTTCAGATCTGAAGCCAAAATCTTCGCCATCAAATAGCTAAATAAACTTTTATTACATCAAAAAATATATTTCTCTTAAAACTCGATCCCTTCACAAGTTTAACCTTTTGGTGCTTGATATCAAATACTTGTACACGCTTATGATATATCAGAAATAAAAGATTCACTCACGAATGCGTAAGAACGAATTAAGTACATAAGTGAAGTTAAATTTTTTATAGAAAGTAAATTTTAATTTATTATTTTCTGTACGCCTATTGATCTTTTAATGTCATAAGCAGTGTACATCGTACACTGTTTATGGCATTAAAAGATCAATAGGCCTATATCAATAATTCCTCGGATAGGAGATCGTTTATCCGAATATCTTAAACAACGAAAACATCAAAACACCGATTTACAGGTTTAATGCGAATGTTTTTGGTTCGTGATCCAAAGATGACAATAAACTTTTCTCCATTAATAAATACATTTTTATTATTTGATAATTTCTGTCACTCATTTGCATTGAATAGAAGCAGTTTTCAATCATATATATGCATAGAAACATTGTATTTCTTATGATAACTCATCAAAATCTCTTTTCAGTTAGCTTTTCTAACGAAAAGTTAAGATATCTAATATCCGAAACGGGTTCGGATAAACGATCTTCTACTTGTACATAATTCTTGGTAAACTTATTATGTTTATTATTATTAAAATGGCCATATTTCTAAAAATTTATTCTATAGGTATTAATAAGATTATTTGTTGCTTTATGTATAAATATATAATTTGGATGGTTTAGTTGAACTCCGTTATTTACTCATTTGTAATAATTTTTAAACTTTTTATAAAATTAATAAATCAATTAAATTCTTCGTAGATTATTAAGGAAAATTATATCATAAAGGTTCATTAATTTAATATCATTTCCTAAATAAAAATAAATAAAATATAGTTAGACTGATTGTATAAATTATATCAAATTATTTGCCCAATTTTTATTTTTATCCTAATTTAATTATTCAAATTTATCTTGTTTTATTTTAATTTCTACTTGATTTTTTGTTTTCTATTATATCGTGACTAAATGTTATAATTTCACCTTTATATGTTACTACATAAGTCGAATATGAGCAAAATTGAAGAAACCAAAGATATTTTATTTTGAAAACATCCATATAGTATCAAAAAAAAAATCATTGCCTCAGAAATAAAACTCAAAAACGTAAATAGAAAAGTCGTATATACAAGTATAAAGATATAGAGTAAGTCTCATACTTATGCAATAAATTTGTCCAAAATATTTCTACCTGAATCAAAAATTGCATAAGTCAAACAATGCTCAAATTCAATGTATATGGTTGGGCACATAAGCCATATTTTAATAAAAGTTTGCTTTATAATTAATTCTCTTTATATACGGGATTTTGTATTTATTTTTCCAAAGACTTTGACAGAAAACTTTTTTACTCTAAAGAAGGCAACGTATAATTTTTTAAATATATATTTGAATTATAAAATATTTTCTACTGCACTTAATCAATCATTTTTCGTATAAATTCGGAATTTTTAACGGATACTTTAAAATACAAATAATAGCGTACAAAATTATCACCAATTAATTTCCACTACACGAAAACGAATTTAATAATCTCCTTTTTTCGAAAGTATATTTTTGTAAATTTTCTTTAGAAAGTCGCTTCTTTAGAAGGTTACTGAGTGTCAGTTTTACTTTCGGCGGTTTTGTTATAAGCATAACAAAGCATAATCTGGAAGAAAACATCAATTTTAGAATAAGACGTTTTCTTTATCGATTATTGATAAACTTTCAGGAGGTGGAACAGATTCTTGGAACACACTAAAGATACGGTATTGAGAATGGCAAATGGAACAATTACCTGTCTTATTCTAGCACCTTGTGATTGTAAAACCAAAATGTCTGCCTGGGGGTATATGGTTAGCTATCGATCCATCGGATCACGTGATAGAGACCCCTAGGGGGTTCCGCGTCGGGATGACCCCATTGACTTCCGTGACCCCCTCCCGTTAGTTTCTCACGGATGTTGAGACTCACTTAGCCCCGGGACTTACTAACTTTCTACGTTGATCGTGGCCAGTTGTGATAGGCGGATGGCACACGATCAGCTGTATCCTACCTAGACTTATACGAAATCTGAATTATCGAGATTAAATTTTCCTCGAAAATTATCTCTTATTAAAAAAATTATCCATCATATAACGATATTTAAATATCATTTGTTTTTAAAATCTTTAAAAGAACTGCATCGATAATTTAGACCAAACAATAAATTCAATTACGAGAGCAGCCGTAAGTTGTCTATAAATCAGATTAAAATTAAAAATAAATAAAAAAAACCTTCACACGTGGATATAATGAACGGGAAAACATTATCGAGTTATATAATAAGACAGGGACTTTATTATCGTGGTGACCAAAGAATGTTTTACGTTCTCATGTCCGAGAATAGTTGTTGCGTGTCTCTTTTCTTCCTATAAATGAACTTAAGTAATAAGTTAAAATCCTATTGTTGTCACCTCTCCCATTGTCATCTCGTGCACCCAAAATAAGTTGTGTGAGACTCTTATACGAGAAGAATGCATGAGATATGCACTACTACACAACTAATGTGTTTTTAAAACAGGTCAAGCTTCGATTTACTTGCTTCAGTTATCTTCCGCTAAATATAAACAATCAAGAATGAGATTTCTCTCACCTTCTTTACGCTTTTCACGAAAACCGAACTGAAATTGCTTTCAGATTAAATATATCGTCTTAACTGCATTAATTTTTATGTTACCAAGAGCATTTTTTCAATAGCGAAAATTAGTGTGTGTGTATAGTTTATACAGATAATTTTGAGAGTGGCTAAATTGAAAAAATAAATCTGTTAAAGAGTATTCAATTTACCATAATCCACAAGATGAAACGTAATGGGCATTCTCTGATAAATTAAGATTCGTGACTATAAAACTTCTGCAGCATGATACATAAAACAAGCTATGAACCGAACATCCATTAAGTTTTGATTTCACTAGTATTATAAGCATTTATAGTAGTCAATGAACTTTAATATTTTTACCGAGTCGATTTCGGCATCTTTATTAAGCCCGTGTACATTAAGGAAAAGAATTCGCATCAATAACAATCGCGCAATCTTTTCTTAACATCCATATAAAAATTAATTAGCTATCTATTGCAACCACACACATTCTCCGAAATTCGATTATTGTAGTTGTAACAGTTCCCAGATTCAGTTTAAAAAAAGTTTCCTTACAACGTTTAGAGTAAAAATAGCATGTTAAGCAGAGTTTTTTTTTCTCGAAAAGTATCAAGTTCTTTCCTAAACATTCAGAAATCAGGAAATATTTTGGCGACACCTCGAATTTATTATATTTATAAATTAATAGTCAAATGTGGCTGGCTGACTGGATATCCCTTTTTCAGTCGAACCACTGTACCGATTTCTATAAGTATGGTATCATTAGAAAGGTCTAATTTTCGGGTGTCTGTGACAGCCAAAATTATTTGTTGTTATTAATAATTTACAAATTAAAGAATAAAAATTAAATTGAAATTGTAGTTTCTCTAAAAAGACAAAGTCCTCAGATGGCACTCTAACGTAATAATGGATGCCATTTTACGATTCCCTCATTGATGTTGTGATTCCCTATACGAGATCGGAGGAATATTTCGTCGTTATATACAGTATTATTAAATTAAATCATTTATATGAGCGGGTAATTTCTAGTATTTATAAATTCAGTTCGTAACAGTTTAATTTTGGATTATCTCATTTATAAAATTTGCGATGAAAATAGATTTTTTTTTTAATGCTTATCGTTATGAACTTGGGGCACTCTTTAAGTCCTCAAAGTTCATAATGATTTTTTCTTCGGTAAGGTAGAAAAAAGGTAGGATCCTCCCTCCGCTCCAAGACACTAAGAGGGTCGGTTAGTAGTGATTAATAAACCCAGGTCCTCCAAGAACAAAGGACGTTTATAAAATAGACCTAAATCTACTTTTCTATGCGATATGCGTAAAGTACGAACAAATAGAAAACTATGAAAATAAATCATATGTATATATTCACAAAATTATAGCATTATTTATGTATTTAACATTGTGTAGCTAGTGGAACAATAGAATTTTCTAGCGTAATGTGAGTTAGTTAAAACCCACATCAAAATTTTAGAAATAAGTAGGTTTTATATTAAAATTTTTTACTTCTATTCGTCCAAAACAGTTGAAGTGTTGTTATAACAATAGACTGAATTCTAAGGTTTAATGCCAACGTTTCGAGAGAATAAACATGATCATTTGAATTTTCCTAGCTATATTAGTGAAATTAATAATTATTAAACTCGACAGATGGCGCTATATGTTAATCAAATATACCAAAGTAGAAAGCTTAATTAATAAGAAGACAGAGTAATGAGGCGTCCGTAGACTTCGTATCAATTATATATTAACCAAATTCGGTTGTTTAGTCGAGTAGACACGCTTTAATTAGAAAACTGGTTGATTAGATATGCGTTATCCACATGAGAATATGTCTTTTAGCCGCATCCGCGTGAGTGACAGGAAAATTTATAGTTGATAATTGTTAGACCATCCGTGGATCACTTACATGCATTTATCAAAATGGTTTGGCCATCGACTGCATCTAAGAGCAGACCGAAAACCGGTTCCTAGGTCCACGAACGTCTGGCACATGAGCCTGCGCATACTCACTTGTCAAATATTCTGGGACACACGGAGGGCAAAGGGCATCCAACCGGTTGGATCGTCCCTTTAAAAAATTGAAAAAAAAAAGCCAGAGGACTCTATCAGAACAATGTGCTTTGACACAATGTAGAGTAATGTCCTCTTTAATATCAAAAAATGGATCTGCTTTCGAATCGTGCAAATATAGAAAGAGAAATTTCAAATTTTCTCCCTTAACGTTGCGGTTCTGGTGGTGAAAAGCCACAATTTAATGTGGCATAACCTCGACCAGAATATGTCATAAATCTACTTAAACCGCGAAGGGAATCTAAAAATTGAAGTTGATGCACTTTATTAATCAAGCTATTTTAAGTTTGCATTTCACCCTGTTATCTTTTATTTACTTTTTGATCACATAAATAAGCGCCGTTTATGATCGATCATGTTTATTCATGGATGAATTTTTCAATGTCTAAAACTCCGAAAAGAATGAAAAAGAGCCTAGAATTCTAGGTTCTGATTTTTTTAATTTCTGATCTGAATTAATCAAATGCTATTTGAAACTTTATTAATTCATTGTGCAAAGATTTTAATGCCTGTTGTGTCGATATCACCATTCATAAGAAATTTTCTAATATAGACCGAAAGTAGAATTTGTGGAGTATAGTCATGTAAAATGATCCGCAACGGAATTACAAAAGAAGAGAAAGATACAAAGGAAGCGATTTCCACCAATCAGATAGGATCTAAGCGATGACATCCTGCGGGTAGAAGTGCAAATCTTTGTATATCCATTAGTAGTTACTACAGTATATGACTTTGGAGATTAGAGTAAAGCACTTCTACGGAATATCCTTCGATGATCAAAGTGGTTATTAAACTGGTCTTTTTACGACATTTTGTGAAATGAATTAGAAGAAGAAAAAAAAGGGGAGACTTGTATGAATGATAAGAAAGTGCACAGTCCGTAAAAAATTTAGGGAGGGAGAAAAATGCCTTAACTGTTTTTAGTCTTTGTCGTTAATGATGCTTATAAAAAGAACTTGTGCGGGTCCATTCTCTTTAAAACTGTTTACAGACAGCCATAAATACGACATTCCGAGTTGGTTTTATGTAAGGTCTCTATGTTTAACTGTGGGTGGTCTGGGGTGAGTATGGTACAGATTCTGGCCCGCTATAACTGCAGAATGCTTCTATTTAAATTCATAATGTGCTCTTAATATGCAAATTACACGCGCGCGGAATGAATAGTAGTTTTGCTTCTGATCTAAGTTATTGCCTGATATTATATCTTGCTTCTTTCATAATTAGTCGTAATTATCTTTTGCTGTCTTATTTAAATTTCGTAATTTGTGTTATGTTTTCACTTGTAAATAATGTTACAGTCCTAAAGCATTCTGGGAATTTGAATATCTGTTAGTGTTATGTTCTAAGACATTCTTTCGCTCTATTTAATATCCTAATTATCCAATTTCTTCAAGATCAAATTATCAAAACAACGATTGAATGAATGTTAGGCCATTTATATTATAATTAAAACTCCATTGCTGTATAAAATAGTTTCATAAATTATTGAAAACTCTAAACAGCAGATAAGTTTAATCGAATCATATCTGTACGCAGCGAATAGTTAAAGCAACGGCCTTGTATTAAGATCAATTTAAAGGCTTCTCATGCTTTTAAGATAGGAACTTAAGAATGTTAAGTCAGATAAATAAAAAAAAAATTTATCCTTTTAGCCGAAAATGTGATTCGTAACATAAACATTCTTATATATTTTGATCAATTTAAGTTCACATCAGATAGATTAAATGTTTACAAGTCGCTGTAGCTGGCAATTAACGTACAGTATTCCAAATTTTGCGTGCTTAGGAGAAAGTTTTATTAGTTAGTTAAAGTTTTATTAGTTACTAGATTGGGCGGAATAATGTTGGTATCGAGTTTAAAGCCAAAATTTGATTAACAATATAAAATAGCGCTTATGCAGTTTGTCTCGACAGAAAGGATTACTATAGTGTGGGAAAGAAAGAGCATTCAAGGTCCTAGAAATAACTGAGATAGCAAAGGAAAGTTTTAATCAGAGACATGCTTATGCTAAGTTGGTCGGCGCCGGAATGTTACAGATGTTGTCACAATAACGACATGTTGGAATTTCCGACAGGTGTTTGGTCATCGCTTTATATCAATCCAGTCGGCATGCTTGTCAACTCTTCTCATTCACATTCAAATTAAATCCATATAAAAATTAATTAGCTATCTATTGCAACCACACACATTCTCCGAAATTCGATTGTTGTAGTTGTAGCAGTTCCCAGATTCAGTTTAAAAAAGTTTCCTTACAACGTTTAGAGCCTGGTGTATTATAGTATATGACATTGCTACAAAACGACAGTTACTTCCTATTATCTCATAACATATCTCATATATTATCTCATAACATTTTAGTTAAGAGCCTTGAGGGCCACAAAAAATCACGTCGAGGACCGCCAGTTTGACACCCCTGCATTAGGGTATATTCCTTTTTAAAATTTCATTTTTAGACTTTCATAGGCTCAGTGATACAGATAAGACACCCCATAAGACGTGGATAAGACGGCCCAGTGATACAGTTTAGATTATTTGATTGCTATTCCCTGAAATATGTTAGACTTATATGTTATCTGACTTTAGCAAATTTGTCTGCCTGAATTAGCCAAGAGGGGGCTCATAGCTATGTAATTACCCTGTTTAGGTGTGCTAATATCAACCATGTCTGATAAATGTCCTGAATTAGTTAGGACATAAGTTTAATTGGAAATCTGCTGATTCCCTTACTAATTGGTTAAGGCATCAAGACAAAAATCTGATGTTCCTAACTCAATTTCAGGTCAAGGCAAATTTTTAATTTCCAAACTTTAGTAAAAATTAAAATACAATTATTAATTAATATATTGTGCCACTTTAACCAAAATTTAAATAATTAATTATTAATCCAATAAATACAAAAATCAGAACTAATACTCTGTCTATCATTAAACTAAAATAATAATTTAACACAACTCTAAGACAGGAAAACATAAATTTATTCAAATTAGATACTTTTATGTTAATTTATTTTACATTTTAAAAGATTCTATTGTGTTACTATAGCAACATTATTTTTTAAATTGTAAAACGTGACGTTCTATAGAATCATTTTATGTAATTCGTTTAGTGAGTAGCTGAAGAGGATTGTAGATAATCAAAAGCGCTACTACCTTCTAATTTGAATAAATTTACGTTTTCCTGTCTTAGAGCTGTGTTAAATTATTATTTTAATCCAATAAATGATGGCATCATAGCATAATTGATAAAAATAAGTATTAAATTCAGTTTAGTTCAAAAATAATGCACTAGGAATAAATTTGGCTTATTTAGATTATAGAAATCTCCTGATTTATGTATCCCTTAATAATCCTACACTTACATTATTGCCCCAGATCCAATTTATTAATCAAAGTGAATAACTTAATCTCTAAATTCTATAAGGCTGTTTTTATGTTATTAATAAATTAGTAAGCTGAGAGTAATTTGCATCTCACATACATACAACTTGCCTTGCCCCAAACAGTTCCTAATTCTATCCATCAAGCTGGGACCTGGATTTGAGCCTGATCTCCTCTGGGCAAAAATCCAAACTCCTTCCACTGATTTAGACTGTAAAATGAGTCAATTGTGTAGAATTGTGTTGCATTTCATCCTGGAGAATTGGGTTTAATTCTAAGTTCCATACTTCCAAATTTCTTCAAGAAAGATTTAGTCCACTCATAGAAACAATTTTTCATCTCATAGCCAATGAACTATAGTTATATGTAGAGGTTTACGGAAAAGTGGCCCCTTGCATTTCGCCTCCTGTAGATAATGAGTAGGATACAAAATTGTAAATACAGTCAACTCTTGATAACTCGAATTTTTATTGAAATCCCAGCCCGTTAGTAGAGATTCGATGTTAATTATCTGCAATTGTTTACAAATTAAACTTAAGTAATTAGCAAAAATTAAAAAAGTGAAATCTTGCTTAATTTTCATTTAAATTTTTTGATGATTTTACAATTTATTACATTTTTTATTGTCTTTCTAAATATGTAAAATTTTTTTCTGAATTTTATTTCTTTATAACTTTTTGTTCATTATATGAGATTGAGAAAACACGATTTCGTAAAATTGAGAATCAATTGTACTGAGCTTTTATTGAGAATTTTTAAAATACATTATCCAATTTTCTTCATTCATACCTTATTTTATTCATAAGACTTGCCACTATCAAAAAATGCCAAACATTTTGTTGGATGGCTAAGATTTCATATAGAAAAATAGTGTTTTCTCCAATCTCATATAATAAACGAAAAGTTATGAAAGAAATAAAATTCGGAAAAAAATTTTTACATCTTTAGAAAGACAATAAAAAACAATAATTTGGAAAATTATCAAAAAATTTAAATGAAAATTAGGCGAGATTTCACTTTTTTAATTTTTGCTAATTAATTAGGTTTAATATATAAACAATCACAGACCATTAACATCGAATCTCCACTAAAGGGGCTGGGATTTCAATAAAAATTTGAATTATCAAGAGTTGACTGTATTTACACTTTTGTATTCTACTCATTATTTACAGGGGATGAAATGTGGGAGGCGAAATGCAAGGGGCCACTTTTCTGGATCCCATATGTAGATTTGGTAAATGCTGGAATATCACTGCAGAAAAGTAGCATAAAATACCTTACCACATGTATGGACAGCTTATGAAGGGCATTGAAATGTCTTGCTCCTGAGTATCCAGTAAAATAGAAAGCAGCATAAAACGTAATAAGAAAAAGATATTGAAGGGTTTCTGGAAGGCCTTGAATATCTTATATGCAGCAAGGATTATACTGTAGAAGATTTATAGACAGAAGCTTCTGATAAAACAATAAAGGGCATTTGGAAGAAAGTTTGCCTTTTCTTCACATCTTATTCAAGGTTCAAATACCACTCCAAAAGTTGATCTTATTGAAATACAGAAGCAAAGTATTCTTGAAGAATTTGATTTTAACCTAATCCATTGATCAGACTATTATAATTTAAAAGCTGATTGAAGGAATGGATTTATTGAATCTGCAGGGAGATTCTTGAGGACTTTGATTTGAATGAGCACCGGACAACAATAAGGCAAGGAATAAAGAGGCTGCATGCTTGCTTTTAGGGGAAGAATTTATTTTGCAAAATTCAGCTCTTGATTTACTTGTTTTTTTTTGTTAACAGTTGATGTTATTTTCCACTCAGGTAGAGTACTAGGTGGCATAGTGAAACAATCCCATTACTGCAGAGGGGTCAGCTGGACTGTGGAAGACTGGGATCAATGGAATATACCCCATGAATAAATTCTCAAAAGGGCAGGATGCAAGAATTGAATCTAGATCCATCAGAATGGAAAGTCAAAATATTTCCACACAACTAATCTGGTCAATTTATTTAAGCTACAATTAAAAATTGGTTCATCACAATTTTCATTATTGACCTTAGTGATTATCCTGATGACCTAGCTTTAGTTTGAGAGAATGCCACTTCATTAAATCATCATTTGATTTGTTAGATTTCATATTTTTTGTAAATCTTTCATAACTACAGAATAAACATATTTTATTTTCTTGGTCAAAATTTTTTGTCTGGAGCCAATCACTCCATTTTAACATTGCATTTATGGAAAAATTTGATTCTTATGTTGTCTCAAATAACATCACCATTTTGGAATGATCTAAAACATAATTTCAGGGGATTATTATACAGTGGGTGATCGGTTAATGAACATAATCCGTTCCAAGATAATGTTTGTTATCCGAATTGTTCGTTAACCGATCATCAATTTACCATAGGTTTTTATGGGAATTTGATTAATTCGTTCCGGAGACCCGAAAAAACAAATAAAAAATTATATAATTTCTTACTACGTTTATTTATATGTAATAACAATAATACCGTATTACATCGAATATAAGCCGCACTTTTTATTCAAATTTTTAAGTCATAAAATATGGGTGCGGCTTAAATTCAAATAGAATATTTTAACATCTTATTTCTCCCGATCTCCCATTCCCCAACGTTTGGGCTTTTGCTTTATGCTCTATGTATGCGCATAGTATTACGATCATTGATTACAATTTATTCGGTAGTTTATTATGTATATTAGTACCTATTTAAGTAAATAAAAATATTTTTTATTTTTCAATACCTATTAAAAAATCATTTTTTTTTCCAATTTTAAAATCCTACTGCGGCTTAAATTCGAGGGCGGCTTATATTCGATGTAATACGGTTCTTTGAGTAAACAAGCTAAAAAAAAAAAAAAATAAGTTTTTAGCCCACATAAATTTATGAAGAGGATAAAATTCAATGGTTTAGATGAAAAAATGCTAATTCTTTAATTCTAAAATATTTGCTTGCTCCTGCAGTTCGTCTCTTATATTGTTTGTGATAACAACAAATATATAAAATATGTAGACGGCCTAAAGGTTGCAATTTTAATCAAAAGCAAACAAAACAGGATCAACATAAACCGTGTTTAAGGAGTATTTAATATAATTTAATACTTCCAGTTGTCACCGGGATCCATAAATTTAGAAAATGACCCAAAGGTGTTAAATCTTTGAAAATTTACAATAAAGATTTTTCTTTAAATTTTATGATAATTTTGTATTATCGTATAATTTAAAGAGTGACTTTCAAATAAAATTTTATACGATAAATTATAAATTTTATGTAGACTTACGAGATTGAAACGTGTTTATCATTATTAAGTTATCTATATTCATGCAATTTTTAAACTTAATTTTAAAATGTTTGACAAAATAATATTTTATGAGGCGTATTTGGTGATGTAAAGATGTAGACAAACCGTAGGCCTATCACTAAAAAATGTAAATTAGAATCACCTAAAGAAAATGAAACTTTGATGAATCATTTGTAATGAAAAAATAAAAACAAATATCTTTTTTTGAATTTGGATCAAGAGATTGAACAGTTTTTTGATTGATTTAAGAACTCGTTATTATGTAGATAAAACTTACAAGTTAAATATTGTCAGCAAAAAATGAGTAAAATAAAAACAAATATCTTTTTTTGAATTTGGATCAAGAGATTGAACAGTTTTTTGATTTATTTAAGAACTCGTTATTATGTAAATAAAACTTACAAGTTAAATATTGTCAGTAAAAAATGAGCACCATTGCTAAACCAAGAAAGCAGTTTGCAAACAGTAGCAACAAGAAGATCGAAGGCCCTAAAATTAAAATAAATTTTAAAGAATTGAAAAAATTTAGATTATTAAAATCTTGTTGATATTGTAAATGATGTTATGTGCAAAATTTCTTATAGCAGAAAAGTGCTCTCGGGTTAAAAGATTTTTTAAAATTCGTGTGTAGAATTAGATCTTTTATAATTAAATCAACTCGATCCTGAAATAGAAACAAAATGGGCAGCTGGGATATACTTGTCATATTGTCAGCTATTTTATCCCCACTTCACAAAGAATCATGTCATCAAGGTGACAACAACCCTTTGTTACCGATTCACGACACGTCACAGGACTGGAACCTGGTTTCCTCTTGTCCAGTACGGGATTTCTGCCGCCCTCTTCCTAATATGTTATTTGAAAGGTGGAGAGTTCATACGATGCTCCTAGACTGCAAAAGAACTGCTGACTTGGCTTCAACGCCGGACACAATAGGATAATGTGGGTGGTGTCTCCGAGTGTGAAATTAGTCTCTTCTCATTCCTCTACCACAATAGCTTTCGTCATTGTCCCGAGGCCTTAAAAATATCGTTTGTGTCCTCACTATAAACGCATTGCATCCATCAAACTCAATATATCTCTCGATAATTATTGAACCTTCAGATGCTTTTAGAACAAACATTTAGGAACAACAGAGAAGAATTTCGGAAAAGTAAAAATGTATATTGGCTGAATTACTTTTCGATTCCGTTGTGTAGCCTACATTATTCTATAAAAGGATGAAGTCTCTGTATCCCAAATACACTTGTTAGAAGGGTGTAGCCCAGGAGATTGGGTGGAGGCCTGCGCTGACAATACGGGGCCTGGACGGCATATATCTCTTCTCTTACTTGCATATTCTACAACTGAAATGATCATATAAATTTTGGGTGGGTTTACTCTTTGCTTCTGTTATTGAAACAAGCGGAATGAGTTTTCATTTCTAGAAGACTTGTTTTTAAGGGCAGATGATATTTGGCAGTTTTATGATACTATATAAGTAGACTGCATTTTTTATATTTATTCTTTATAATAAATGTATTACATATTTTAAAATGGGATTTATTCATAAATTTAAATTGTTACATTTTTCATCCGCTTATAGATAGGTTGACTAATTTGAAGCCATGAAATCTAAGAATTTAGTATTAAAATTTAGAAAACATTTGTTCAAACAGGCGGCAAACACAAGAACAATAAGAATAGTTTCAGTTAGTTTTATACATTAATAAATAGAAAGTTTTACTGCGTATCATACTGAATAGATGCCACATTCCAAAATATTTGTATTACTAGAGAAGTTGGAATCAAAAACTTCTTTACCTAGAACGATCTAAGTTTACTTGTTTCTTTTTTTTTCCGAATGTTTGCAGAAGGTGTAAGTGTGCCTATTGAAATGAGGGGAGAGACATCGACGAGTAAAAATTTAAGGAAAAGGAAATGTCAACAGTTTCCCTTATCGGGATTTGCTGTAGGCATAATTAATTCCATTTTACTCATTTTTAATAATGCAAACACTCAATCACTCTTTTATTTAGACACGTCACCATCCTTCGTTTCAGATTTAAGTATAAAAAAGGTTCTTGAAATTTTTATAGCTAAGATCGAATGATGTATAAACAAGGTTTTTTTTTATAGAGAAGTCGACGCGCTTCTTATTATTTTCATTTGTGATTTATAGGCCAGTTGTTTCAGGTATGCTTGGCATTTGAGGAGTTTCTTCAGACCACCTCGGTGTCATCAGGAATGTTATTGTAGCTCAGAGTGCATAACCCTTTGTCGCATGTGATGTTGCAATAAATTGCGAATATGTTATATAAGGCGCGGGTCAGGGTCGGGTTCAAAGTTTACAACTTTATAGTCTAATAAAGTATTCTCGAATTTTAAATTTTAATAAATTTAACTTCGAGGAATCAACGCAAGAGTTTTACCGTGATAATTCACACAATTTTGTTGATAATTAATGATAACTGATGAATATTACAACCGTTACCGGCAACAATAATCCAATTTTTAATAATTTCGCTATATTTTTACACAATTTTTTTCAGTATCATCTGAAAATATTTAAATAATTTCTACTAACAACAAAAGTTCTAAATTTATTTATAAAAATAATATTTTAAGTAGGACATAACTAAATTTTCGAGTAAAGAAAATGATTAAAAATTAGATTATTGTTATTTTAAAATAAAAACAGGTAGAATTAAGGAAAATTTATAGTAATAGTAAATTTTTAAAGATTGATTTGGATTATTTAAAATATAAATAACTTTGCTGAAAAGATTAAATATGGAGAAGGAACACCCGCCACGCTCATCGCTCATTCCAACAGGAAAAACCGAAGATTTCCTGGTATTTTGTTATTTTTGAGGCAATCCTTTAATGGCTGAATGACAAGGGTCTGATGACAGATGGAGGAGGGATATCGTCTGTCATTTCTCTTCTGTTTTGCATGACACTCACGTTTTCTCTTTGCTGACTCATTCCATGCCGGCTTAATTATCGGAATACTCGTAACAGTTACATTAATAAATTATCTTTAATTGTAGACAAAGTGCAAACGACAATGCAGATATCTAAAAAGAATTGTGTGGTTAAGCATTAGTCCATTATACGCTTTACTGTTTAAATGGTTTAAAAAGATCAGCAGTCAAGTAGGAAGAACAACGTATCTTGTTATCAATTGAAGCACTTCTCGAAAATCGTTCTCAGGCGGCGTGAAACATCAGTCACGATTTTATGAGGTATGTCTTGTCACGTGGCCACGACACACGACCTCTTGTCACGCAACACTTTCATCGGATAACTCACATTCTATCGGATCTTGTGAATTGGTTAGCAAATTTACGACAAATTGGATTCAGACGTAACTTCCATCGCTTCTACACTCGGAGACTTGATGGATATGTGCAAGAGAACCCATAATTACATGTAATGAAGCAATTAACTTTACTGCAAATTTAGGTTAAAATTATGCATAAAATGATGGTTCAGGCGTGGTTTACATGTGCGAATCGAGGATAGAGTTGGAAGAAGCCCGAGGAACTGTGGGTTGAGACAATGCTTTCCTTCTTAAAAAATGCAGTTTACTGTTCTTTACGAAACAACAAAAATGGGAGCTTTCCTTTTCGCAAAAAAATTTTAATTTTTCAGAGAGAAAAAAGTAGGCTACCGGATTGGTATTTGATTGCATCACTAGGGTGAATGCTTAAAATTTATCCTTGGAGAAAGAAAATTACATTTATTATAGTCTTTGTGTTTTATAATTAGATATTCGAGAACAACAAGCAAACTTTAGTAGAAATTTCAAGGATTTCTTTAAAAGATAAACCAATAGAGCCGAGCGCAGATTAAAGCGAGCTTCTTGATGGAAATATACAAAAATGATAGCAATGTTGCCATCATTATGTCTAGTCTATTATCAGTGCTACCTACTACAGGATCTCATAATCAGAATTTCGTGGGATAGATCTCTCTTCCAGGCAATATTTTATGGAGAAACAATTATTTGTTCAAGCGTACTTTATCACACGTCGACAGATTAAATGGCATATAAATTTTGTCGATGAACTAACCTCAGAAAATTGTGTTGGCTTCTAATTAGTGGAAATGGTTTGATAGAATCCCTTTGATGGTTTTGCCATGTTACAATAATATCCCATTCTCATCAATGATTTTAGCTAAAGCAACATTTAGCAATAATGGATCTAGGTCTATTGTAAAACTTAATAGAGTTGAATTAAGGAAGTTTAACTAATGCTTCTACAGTTCATTACAAAGTCATTTGCTTTTTTTTTATCCTTTGCTTTAGGAAATATCCTTTGTTCTAAGAATATCTTGGACTAAATTAAATTTATAAAAACACTGCTGGAACGATTTAGGATTTATAATCTTTACTGCAATGCAAGAGTTAGAATCTGATATTTAAAATGAAGCTACTCAATTAATATCCATAGTATTAAGGCCTAAAATAAATTTAAAAAATTCAATAATATAGAAGATGCAAGCTGAATAATCTGTAGTATAGATTAGAGAACGTTAACAGTTCCTAAAGACCAGTTTCTTATAAGAATAAATAATAACATAATACACGCTTTAATTTAAACTCTTATGAATGTTTAATCATCATTGTTCGCTTCATTAAAAATAATGAGTTTGGAGTCATTAACGAGTTGGCAAACAAACGAAGGAGTCTGACAGGATTGGTAGACAACTTGGTCAAATATTTACATGTGAGAGAAGGATGCCTTCGCTTGGCGAAGGACGTGGAGAAAGTGTTTTCTATTAAAAGAAAAAAAGTCAAGACAGTAAGGGGAGGAGGCACGATGTCCCACTACGTGTCAAGAATTTCCAGACACCAAAGAAGCAATTCGTTTGAAGATTCGAGACCCACCCACTCCAAATAGGCCGCATGTGTAATACTTCCCTATCTACATTCTTTTAAACGCTTGTAAACATTTCTTCTGTCTCCATAAAATATATTTTTGTTTAATTTCCCACATTTATATGGCAAAAAAAATAATAATAAATTAGCAGTTAAAATTCGACATTCTATTAACGGCGAATGTTTGGCGTTTTTATGAATAGTCAAAATTTCAACGAATCCTTTGAATTATCGTCATTTTATCATATAGAAACCAGTTATTAAAAATAGGAGGAAAATAAGTTGGAGTGAATTATTATTTGCCTATAGGCTAGCGTAGTAAACAAGAAATTAGGCATGAACTAGGCAGATCTCTTACCGAGTGGTTCCAGCAGACTTAATCGACTACCTATACAACATCGGCAAGATCTTAACAATAATACATCTGTCTAACATCCATTTTACGGCCGACAAATAAGCGCAGCCATCAAAGTTTGTCTCCACTATCATCCTTCGTGGTCAGCTTACTAATTTATATATGCTAAAGTTTATAGTGCCAGTTGATAAATAATATCGTGTAACCTTTCAGATTCGACCTTGAAGAAGCAATCTTAATAATTAGATTATTTAAATATTTTATAGCCGTATAGTTTGTTAGGCCTGTTAAACTGTAAACATATTTTTACACTTCTAGTTAGATAAAAAATTTAATTTTAAAATCGTTATTAATCTACCAATAAAATTATCGAATTGAAAAATAGGAAAATTAACGGCATAAAAATAGGAAAATTAACGGGATAAAATAGGAAAATTTTCGGAATGGCCGAAACGCATAATTTTATTTGAGCTATTAGGAGTGTGGACACACCGACTCACCTGCACATCTGTAAAATGTTGGGGCTGTTGGCCAGCATTTGTCCACCAATAACTATCACTGGGAAGAATGGAAAAATCGGTTCAGTTCATCAAAAGGTGAAGACGTCGTCGCTGCTGCCACACCACATGAAACGAGAGTACCTGCTGCCACTCTAGATATCCCGGCGACTTCGGATGGGGGTAGAGCGTGTGCGCGCCACACCGGTTTACTCGCCACCATATGCGGCTCTCCCGTGCTGGATACCGGTGGCCGTCAACGCAGGCCTTTTGCCAGTCCCATCAGCTACACGTGGACCGGTAACTCGTCCGATTGGTGGACCGCCGCCGGTGACGTCTCGCCACGTGACCGGCTGCCGTCGACCAATGGAAACGACGGGAGTAGCAGGTATCCATTGGTATGTACGGCCGTCTTCTTCCCGTCTTTGATTTTTAATACGACATTATTCGTACAGGTGTGATAATGAGAGATTGAAATTGCTCGCGCAAATACGAAGCTCTTTATTAAATCGGATTACGTTCACCCAGTCATCAATCTGCCACTTTGCTCTACGCTGTTAGGGACGTAATCCTTTCGTTCGCATCTTTCAACTCCACAACTCTTCCGTAAAGTTTACTCGCATCTCTGGCCAATATTTTTTTTTTTTAATTACGATTGACCTAATTTTTAAATATGATGCAAAGTTTTGATTTTTGCTCAAATTTTTGGCGATCATCGCGTTTCTGTAATTAGCTACATTTTTAAAAATCAGCCGAAAATCCGGACAGTTCGTTTTAAAATATGCCAAACCTGTTTGCGCACTGACACGACGTAGTTTCAGTTAGAAAACTTTTTCGGTAGCACTTTTCTAGTTAACGCTAACCAGAGTGGAAAATGAATATTTTAAAATATTTGTTCTCAAGTAAATGTTTCTGTATTTTAGTCACAACTATACGAGTGGATTTAATAGTGGAATTATTAAGTAAACGTTAGCCCCTGAAGTATTTTCTTCTTAGCGTCACTCACGCGTTATCCTCATCAGACTAACACCTTTTTCGTTTTTTATTTAATTCAAAAATCTAATTTTCAATATTAATGCTAATAAATTTTATGTAACTTATAAAAATAAAAGTTTTATCGGTATGTTTCATGTGATTAAATCTAATTTAATGCCTTCGTTCGTGTGATAACCAAAATATTCTTATCAATCTAGTTAAATTATTACTTTATAAAACAGTTTGTCAACAATTTTATCTTCCTCGTATTAAAGAGAATATTTTTCTTTAAAAATTCGAATCTATACTTTTGATGCTGGACATCTCGTCCCGTTGAGGCTGCTCGAAAAACTACTTATTAGCTATTTAGACAGTAATTTAGCAGTAAAGTCACTGGCATCTGGTTCTAACCGATAGCTAATGGTGAGACAATCTGCCCAACTGCCCGCAGCTACCGCCACTTAGATGCTTCGAAAGTGGAGTTTCTGAAGTAGAATATTTCTTTTCGAGATTAAATCCGATCGAAAGACGTACGACTCCGGAAAATGATATATTTAAAAAAAAATTTTAATTGTAAATGCGAAATTCTTCTTGTTGTAACCAGAGTTTACATATTTTTTTTTTTTTTTTTTTTATCAGTAAGACGTTATAACCCGTTGGTTTCTTTTATTTTTAAGTGTTTTCACTTCGAATTCTGGAAACTGGCTCGACCGAGCGTGAGAGTAATCTTGTTAGTGGCTGACGTATCAACTCCTACTCCAAACCGCAATTACCTTCAGGCTAAAAGTTTGACGGCCAGACAAAGGACGTTTTTATAGCCACTTTTATTGTTTCTGAAGTAGAATATTTCTTTTCGAGATTAAATCCGATCGAAAGACGTACGACTCCGGTAAATGATATATTTAAAAAAAAAATTTTAATTGTAAATGCGAAATTCTTCTTGTTGTAACCGAAGTTTACATTGTTTTGTCGGTAATATTTTTCCTCTATTGTTTCCAGTCTTTTAACAAATTATTGATGATGCCGTGTCATAGGTCGTTAAAATATCTCACTTTCGAAGGACGACACGATCATTAAAGTAAAATTAATGTATTTTATGTGATGTCTCTTCACTCCGAATTATTTTTCTCCACAAATCTTAATGATTTTCTCTATTTTTTCCATTTTAATGCACATCTCGTATTTTTTGTTTAAGATTGTCTACATAATCGAAGAGAAACTTCCAGATTACTAATTTCTACTCGAAAAACTTTTAGAAATAGAAAATTCGGTGCCATATCTAGTACGTATATATCAATAGTCAAACGTGGTTGGCTGGATGTCCCTTTTTCGATTAAACTACTGTACTGATTTCTATAAATAAGGTATCTTTAGAAAGGTATAATTTTTGGATGTCTGCTTCAGTAAAAATTATTTGTTGTTATTATTAATTTAAATATTAAAGAATAAAAATTACATTGAAATTGTAGTTCCTCTAAAAAGACAGAATTTAGAGATGGCGCTGTAACATAATCATGGATGTCATTTCGCGATTTTCTCATCGATGGATTTTTACGGCCTTACACGAATTCGGATGTTATATACAATATTATAAAATTATATTTCCGCTCATTTATATGAGTATGATATAAATTTACTCACACGACACTGGCTATTGTGAAAAATATGCATTTAATTTATGGCAAGAGACGAGAATATCGGTCATTAGCCGGGTTTAACAAGTGACTTATTCTGTTTTTGGAGTTTATGCTGGAAGAAAAATAAGATAACAAATGTCATAATCCGCGTTAGGCCATAACCGAGTAAAATAAATGTGTTCGGGGTGCGGGTAGATTGTCCCCAGTCTTTGGAATATAGTTGGACCTCCACCTGATAATCCGGATGTATTCCCACCTACCCCAGAGTCTGTGGGTCATTACCTCTCTCAGTAAAGTAGTGGGCGGTATAAAAGACACGGAGTGGCTCTCTCTTCTCTAAATGGGTGAATTGAACTTTCGATGGGTGGACTGTCTCTGGAAATTGTCTCTCGTTCAATCTTACCTTCTAATGGTGGCTAATAGCATCTAATAACGGTAGACAATTTCTAATCAGTGATGCCAGTTGGAGTTTGGCTAAGAAGTACTCCGTAATTGTTTGGTTTTCGGAATGCCCTAATGAAATGTTCTCTCTCTCTCTCGGCTAAGATTTTTAAAACTACTATCGCATTTCAGAGAATAATCGAGAAAGATTAAATGCCAAAATTTGTTTTTGAAATCCCAATAAAAAAAATACTCGATCCTACGGTTATAAAATGCCGCACTTGAGGCAGTTTCACATAGCCAGCGATTTGCGAGAAGCGAGAAGAAACTTGCGATTATTGTCGTTATTTTGTAGCAGTCGCTATCACGATGTTATCGCGCATCTCGGCGATATTCGCAAAAAGGCTAGAATTTGGCGAGAAAAGACGTTATCGCCTATATCCAACTCGACTGGATATTTTAGCTGAAAATCAGCGATTTTTTGAAGAACAGTGTCGCCATCTTAGATTTCCCACATAGGGAACTTCGTAGTTTAACAAATTGTGGAACATTTATAAGTAATCATGGCGACATATCAGAGCAAAAAGAAACTTGAAATGGACAAAAGTAGCGACTTATATTTCAACAACACTGATCGCCATGTTAATTTAATTCTATAATCTCTCTGCTAGCTGAGAGGAGAGAGTTGTAGCTAAAAAATATCCGCATTTTATGTGATAAGTTCAATTTTATCGCAGCTACAATCTCAACTTCGATTTAGTCGCTGCTTTTCTCTCAAAACTGAACTCGCTGATTTTAACGCTGGCTATGTGAAACCGCCTTTAAACTTATATTATGCTTAAATTTATTTCTCGTTGATATATAATTATAATTATATTAAATAAATACTATTGAATTGATCCTTTTGAAAGAGTTTATAATTTGAGACAAAATTATCCCGAGTGCCAGATTCTATCGTGATGGTATTGTTATCAGTCTTGGTACGATGGGATCTAGCTCATCGTCTGAAAATAGTTCGTCTCTAATCACGAATCGCTTCCAAATAGGTTATTAACCAATTTAACTGAAGTTAAATATAATTCTAAATTTAGAGGTTGGAATATAGAAAGATAAGATCTTAATCAGTTCCGATAATGAACTATATACTTCTTAACATTTAAATGTAAATCTAAACTGTTTTAACTTATTTACAATCATTAAATCATACTTGTTTTTAATGCACAACTTTTGAGAGATTACAGGGCAGTTGAGGAATATGTTGACATATCCTCGTTTGATATTTATTTAAAAATTATTTCATAATTTGTACTAAACTTAAACAAATTAA
Organism: Olivierus martensii; assembly: GCA_000484575.1. Classification (NCBI taxonomy): domain Eukaryota; kingdom Metazoa; phylum Arthropoda; class Arachnida; order Scorpiones; family Buthidae; genus Olivierus; species Olivierus martensii. The sequence goes on along the minus strand of AYEL01066724.1, from coordinate 32,725 downwards.
GATAATAAAATTACTTTATTAAAATAAAAAATTCCATTTAAGTAGGCCTACTATATTATATTTAATTTTTATAGTTAAGAAAGTTATTGTGTACTGAGAGAATTATTGTTTGTTGATATATTATGTTAATTAAACACCCTGTCAATTTTTCTGTTAAGAATGAAAATTTTTTAACAGTAACTGCATGTAAAATTCATTCTGTTACATGAATATCTATAATAGGAAATAGGTTAAAAACCAAAATAATATTGTTGGAATAGAACGACATATTTCAGAAAAATTGCATAACATAAACCAAGATTGATTAACGTTGAAAGATCATCAAAATTTAAGCATTATAGAGATAAAAATAAGGTATAAAATTCTAAAAAAAATAATAGAAAAATTCTAAATTGATTTACAAATTAATGCTACTGTTGTAGTGTAAATTAAACCTTCATGCGTCTTATAAAAGTACATTACTAATGTTAAAAACAGAGAAAACATTTAAAAAGTTAGCATAATAATGTAAACATCCTGCCATTTACTGACTATACTATATGAGAAAGAATAAGAAAAGGAATTAAAATAAATGCATTCACTTTATGAAAGTTAAAATAAAAAATTTTGAAATTTTTCATAGAATTTCTTGATAAAAACTACTAAATGTTTAAAAGAACTATTCAAAGATATGACCAAAAATCAATTTTCATTTTTTTATAGATATTTATTGTTATATTATTAGTATGGATTATCTGTTTTGTTAAATTTATCAACAACAATATTAAACAACTTCATAAATGCGAATGAAAAATAAATAGAAATTATCGTTACTAATAAAAAGAAAAATATCTGAAAAGTAAAAATTCACCTATCAAGAGACAAAATTAAGTACAATGATCACTGATTGTCTCGTTACAAGAGTCATTAAGATCGAAATTAACTCGCTCGTTTTGCCTTAAATATTATTCATCTAACATATATATATATTCGAAAAAATATTTTAATTATTATGATATAGATTGCCAAATTTAAAGTTTCAAAACCAATTAAAAAAAGTAGTGCAATTTGAAAATAGTAAGCATTAAAAAAAAACCTTTTTTTTCTCCTCCTCTCCCTCCACAGACATCTCTACAGATCGCATCGTTCGATCATTTATGAGGAAGATTGAATATACTGTAGATGTTTCTTAGATTACTTAAATTTTCTGAAAATTTCAGTACAATCAGAGTAAAATAGACAAAATGAAGTGAATAGAAGAAATGACGCGAAAAGATCAAACGATGCGATCTATAAAAGTTTATAAAAAAACTGTTATATATACCTGTATATATAGGAATCCTTTCTCCATAAACGCTTCTATAGATAACATCATTCTACTGCTTTTGCTCAAATTTGGAATATGAGTATATCTAATTTATTTAAATTCTTTTAAAAATTTTGGCACAATCGGCCAAAATAGAAGATAAGAGAGAGTAGTTTTTTACAAATATTTCTATAGATCGCATTATTTAACTGATATCATTCAAATATGATCTATTCATTGGCATAACCTAATTAATCAAAATAAACAAAACAAACAATAGATCAAATGTGGTATTTTGATATTTATAGAATTGTCTTATTCTGTTTAACGCTTTCTAAAAATTTCGACCGAATAGCTCCAAAATGAAGGAAATAGATAATTCTGCAAAATGCTTAGCTCAATTCAAATTTGTCATATAGATTTCTTATGTTACTTATTGTTGCCTAAGAATTTCAGTTCAATCGAACTAAAAATAAAGGATGTAGTATTACTACCATATTATCGTTAGAATGCCATTGCTTTCTAAAAATTTCGACCGAATAGCTCCAAAATGAAGGAAATAGATAATTCTGCAAGATGCTTAGCTCAATTGATTCCGATCAAATTTGGCATATAGATTTCTTATGTTACTTAATGTTGCCTAAGAATTTCAGTTCAATCGAATTAAAAATAAAGGATGTAGTATTACTACCATATTATCGTTAGAATGCCTTTCTAAGAGAATTGGTTTTCATCTAAAAATTCTATGGAAATTAATTTTCATATAGAAAATTACTGGTATCTAATCAAAACTATCTAGTGTGTGTGTGCATAACCTATATACATATAAGCCATATTTATAATATTAAAATTGGGATATTTGTTGCAGTTTAAGTTTACTTGGTTTGAAGATTTAAAAAACTAAAGCAATATCTTGAATTCTTTGATAAATTGTAACAAATAGCATAATTTATTAGTAATTTATTTGGCTTATTTTTATACATATGAAATGTTTTAATTAGAAACGAATTAGCTCTAACTAGAATAGAGCAGCTATGTTATTTTATGCAAATAATATGCCGGCATGTATTTTCTGAATGATTTCTCTCGTATATTAATAGAATTCATTGAAATCTGGTTCATTATTATTAAAAATATATATATTGTTTTAATGAATGAGATAAATTTGTTCGTATTTCATAACTAGATAACAAATTATGGGATCTTCTCTTTATAATCGAGAAGCATTCTATTAGATTTAATTGGAGGAACATGAAGATAAAAACTTATACATTATTGATTTTCCGACTAAAAAAGAAAAAAAAAAGAAGATAGAAATTGATATAATCTATTGCACATATATTGGGAAATCGTTATTCGTCATTTTATCTCAAAATTTACACTTGATAAACTCTTTCATGCATAAGTTAATTATGAGCAAAAAGTCTATGCCTATTAAACTTTACATAAAAAAAAAAACAAGTAGAGCGGTTTGATTTGTGGCTTGTGATTTCTATTTGAGATTCGGTTTAATTTCTTATAGAAAACAGCATTTCGTTCGCTCGTTCTTGCGGATATCATTCTCTTCTAATTTACATTAATAAAAAAAAAATAAGTATATCCTCGTATAACTGGTTTTTTAATCAGATTCCGGATTCTTTACTCATTTTCTTTGCATTTTTGTTTTATGAAATTTTCTCCTTTAATATTTTTTAATTTCAAGTCACTTTCTTCAAAGTTTTGCATATTTTTTATACACAATGCTTTTTCGAGCATCTAATCTTTTGATCTGTCTTTATTGATCGTTATTTAAGTACATTACAAGATTAAATTTATGTTTGAATTAAGCATTTATTTTTAATATCGATAGTTACAATTATTTTCGAATTTTTATTTGAGGAAGTAGAATGTTTTTATCATACATCATCACATTTTGTACTTCAAGAATTCTATGCTATCGACTAGTCACAATTATTTTTACAACACTATTTCATACGCGTGTAAAAATTATATTATCTCTTATTATACAAATTTTATTATTTCTTATTAAGCAGATTATTGCATACACTATAATAATATAAGCAGCAAAACGTGTTTCATATATTTTTAAATGAAAATTGAAAACATACTATTATTTCTATCTTAAAAATTTATGTAAATCTATTTATATTTGAAACATATCATCATCATCATCATCATAATTAACCGTTATCAATCCACTGGAGGATGAAGGTCTCTCCCAAAGCAATTTCCAGTTCTTCCTGTCTACAGCCTCTCTGATCCAACACTTAACTTAGATGTAAAATTAACAATCTCGTCTCTCCATCTGTAATGTGGTCTTTTCCTTGGATGTTTTTTATCTCTTGGTATCCAGAGTACTTTAGTTGTCCATCTATTATCATTTATTCTTATTATATGTCCACCCCATGTCCACTTCTGCTTTTTTATCTTTTGGATTATCTATAACTTTTGTTTGACTCCTTACCCAAGTATTACGTTTTCTGTCTCTTCTAGTTATTCCCAGTATGCATCTTTCCATACACCTTTGTGTTGTTTGCAGCCTTTCAATAGCTCTTTTCGTTAGTGTCCAAGTTTCTGATCCATAAACTATATATTTTTTATTTCCTAAATATATTAGTCTTTCATTTAGAATAAGCTTTGCTTATTAATTTAGGTAACACGTTTAGGACATCTAGCTGTTAGTTTAACTTTACTACAGTTAGATTAACTTACACTAGTATTATTAACCAAATGTAACTGGTCTTTGGCCTGTACTTTGTTTTTAGTATGTGGCTCAGTGTATGGTTTCACTTAGATATAAGATGCTAACTAATATGCTTAACTTTTGTCATAAGTGCTAAGTTGGACTTACTACATCACAGAAATAAGACCAATTTTAAGTATAAAAGAACATGTTCTGCATCAGCCGAGACTAAAGTTATACGAATGAAAAATCTCTTAATGATCACTATTTCACTTATTTTCATCCCTTTCCTTCCATCATCAACTCTATCTGTACTATTCCTTCCCTTCTATCCTCTGACTCTTCTAAAGATTAAATCACTGAGTAGGGTCTTGTTCTCAATCTATATTCCAATAATATTCCCTAAATATATGTTCTCTTTTGTGGCTTGTTCCCATAAATTTGTACATCAAAGAAGAGAATTATAGAATTTTATTTAATTCAATCAATAATCGATAAAATTAAATTTTGCTACCCAAGCAGCATCATAAATATTTTACACGTTATAAAAATACAATATAGTTTCCAATTTTTACATTTTCGTTTAATCACACTAATGTATGTTATGTTCTATGCTATCATTTTATATAATTCAAAATATATTTGAATTATATAAAATGATCTTTTCTTTATGAATGTTAAACAAATACCTCATTCAATAGTAATACTGTGTATGTTTCTTATGTTCGATTAAATTCATAGACATTTATTATTGGATCAGTACTGTTCATGAAATTCGTAATCTTCACATAACTTATAGGTAGCTTATAAGCTTATCTGCACATTATGAGTTTCACCAACATTATTAAATCATTTTTTGAAGCGATAGTATGAAAATTGTTTCGAATAAAATAGATAATTGGAAATTATTATATGTATTATGAAATATAATATATTATTAAAGCTTCTATATTTAGTGGAGAAACACTAAAATATTGAATTATACTTTAAAAGTCCAGGCAATAAAAGAAAGTTATAAAAACTACAATAATAAAACTTACAGGTGAAAAATGAAATAAAAATGTTTTCGCTGTATAAGTCTCTGAGAATAAGGGCATATTATGTCCATTCAAATTTTAAACAAACTTCTTAAAATTATAAGCATAGTATAATAAAGAAATTCTAGAACAATTGAAATAAAAAGTTTGAAACCTAAAAATCTGATTACATTATAGATATAAGGTAGAGTGGGGTAAGTGCGGAACATTAACGGGCTTTTTTTATAATAAGATAAGCGAAATTTTGTTAGTTGATATTGTAGTAATCTATTAAAAGTTAATATCAGCCTATCGACATAGATATCCACGATGACTGATGAGATTCCAGAATAAAAAAAAAGACCGTTAATGCACTTACCCCACTGCACCTTAGTAACAATTCTTAGATAACTTAAAAATTTTAAAATGCATTTTAAGAAAATCAACCGAATTCTCAAATTCAAAATTTTTTATTTTGTTTATGATCGAAACTTTTGAATGCAAGGATTTAGATCACCAAATAGGAATTTTGGATTCAAGAATTTCAATTATGAAATGATTAAATATGTAACCAAAAGAGCGATAAAAGGAAATAAAAATAATAATTATTTTCATGCTAAATATGAATGATTGCGCATTATTTCTAACTGGAATTGAACAGAGAGGTCTATTATTATTTTTCTGTTTGAAACTCGATTTTAAAGAAAACTTAGATTGAATAAACATCCGGAAAATACCTAGCACACCTATGAATTATTACTTACTCCTATGAAAGAATTTCATGTTTTATGCTATAAACTAATAATTACCTAAAGCAATGAGTCATACATAAAAAAAAGAAAAAAGATGCTGCCAGGATAACTTTATATATAAAAGATAAACTCTCTTTGTAGATGCTAATCTCCTGTAAGATTGTTGCGTGTATAAAAGATCATTTTTATCTCGATATTATCAAAGGTGATTTGATGATCTTTCTAACAATTAGAAATTGAAATATTTGAAATAAGTGATAAACAAACTAAGAATTTGGGAAATTTGCTCAACAGCAGAATTTCTATTTGTTTGGTTATAGGCCTCAAATATTAATTTTTATTCAATTTATTCCGACAGTATATCATTTTTTACGGAATTTTTAACTACTCTATATAAATATTCGAGTAGAGTAATTATAACATATCAATCCGGCAATAAATAAAATAAATTAAATAATTTGGCTAATAATAAGAGTAGCCTGTTCGCAAATAATAACTTGAGATGCTGCATTTATAATTATTTTATTTCGTGTATGGTCAAAATGAATAATTCCCCACATTCAAAATTTTAATCCATTAAATTGTTGACGATATTTATAAATATTCAACAGATCGAAATCCTACATTATTTAATAAATAAAAATGAAAGTTGATGACAATAAAATAATTAAATTCCATTATTTATCAGGTGTGAATTTAAAAATATTAAATAAATCTGTATTCACTTCAATAATTTTAGCAAAATAATTATAAACTGATTAACTAATAATGACAAGTAATAGGAGAAAATATATCTTTGTCATCTATAAAATACGAGCTCGATTGATTTCTATGTTGAATAAATAAATATGGAGAATTCGTTATATGGAATTAAGTCAAATAATGTTAAGCACAGTAAAAATAAAAACCTGCAATATTAATTTTTAATAAATATTTATTAGATCCTATTGAGAAGGGAGTATAATGATGTAAGAATATTATTTGACATCAGAAATAAGTGAAATTTAAATTATTATCTTTTGTTTTCGAAATATAAATTATTATATGTGCAAATTTCTATATAAAATGGCATATTAAAATATAATCTTAATAAAAGAAAGTTAAATATCGATAAATAGCAATAAGATGATGCTAGCAGTTCACTGTAAACAGTAAAGCCAACCTAAAGCATTTAATATATAAAAAAATCAAGTATAGTACGAATAAATTAAGATACTTGTTATAATTTAGATGTGGCTACTTGATTGACGTTATTGTTTTATTTTCTTAAATCGTCAACCGAATAGCCGCATTTAAATTGTAATAAATATCCTAATTTCTTCGTTTCTTGGCTTATTATTATTTTTTTTTAATATATTAAATGGTTTTGATTGCCTAGCATTTATTTTTTAGATGAAAATCAATTTTCTAAGAAAGACATTTTAATAACACGTTAATATATAGTTATTGTTTATTTTTAATCCAACTGAATCAAATTTTCAGGAAACATTTAGCGAAATAATAAAAGTACACATATCAGATTTGATCGAAATCAGTTCAGCCATGCGATCTATAGAGACATTTCTAAAAAAGAGAATCATCCTCTTTTACAACTTTTAATTTTATCCCAATTGGACTAAAATTTCAGATGATTTTAATTGAGCTGCGATATACCAATATGCCAAATTTTGTTAAAATCGGTTGAACAATATGGTACGTATAGATGTTTATAGAAAAGGAACCCTCAATTTTCCTCTTTACTTTAATCCGATTGTGCTGAAACTCTCAAGGAACCTCGAGTAGTCTAAGAAATACCTACATCTCAAATTTAGTCGATCTCGGTCGAACGATGCGATCTGTAGAGTTGTCTGCAGAGAAGAAAAAAAAGAAAAACGACACTCTTTACTTTAATCCGATTGTGCTGAAACTCTCAAGGAACCTCGAGTAGTCTAAGAAATACTTACATCTCAAATTTAGTCGATCTCGGTCGAACGATGCGACCTGTAGAGTTGTCTGCAGAGAAGAAAAAAAAAGAAAAACGACACAATTTTCCCGATTGTTGCAATTTTTAAACTGCTCTAATTCTTTTATTAACTGGATTTGAAGCTTCAAATGTGACAATTGATGTCCTATTGAATATTTTTCTCAAATATAATTGCTAGAACTTAGAACCAAAAAGTTACATTGACTTGAATTTTGTCCGTAATGACATCTTAATAAGAGTAATTACTGATTAACTCCAATATTTGGCTTAGAATCAATATCGTGCCTCTTAATATTTAATGTTTTCAGCAAACAGTAATAAAATTAATCTTGACATTCTATTATTAGTAATGGTGACAGGACTAATTTGCAATTTGTAACAATTATTTCAATGCATGATAAATCTTATTTATCGAATTAAAACTATATTATGAAAAACTATAACAAAATGTAAATTCAAGTTGATCAAATGATGCACTTTTAAGGAAAAAAATATGAAAATAAATCGCACTAAAGTTTTATGCATAATTTAGATACTGTGAATAACTGTACTTGTACTATATTTTGCTAATAGTTAGAGTTATTTTTACAAGAATCTCTCAAAAAATTTAAATCGTAAAATATTTAGGAGAATATTCGAAAGATACAATATTAAACTCTGAGTTGTTTGATATATTTTCATTGTTTTCATTGTTGAAAAAAGGCATGAATAATCAGGAATACTTCATAATAAACCATTAAAATATGCGAGAATTATCAGTCATTTTCCACTCCGAAATAAGGATCAGAAACTAGATATTATTAAACTTTTTTTTCTTGTTTATGTTACACGTCCCATGGTAGTTTTATTCTTCAGCTGACCGAATTATTGTCCAGGACTACGAACGTTGAAAACAATTTAAAATTAGACTATAAAAATAATAAAACTGGTAGTATCTATTGTATAAATATATAATCTTAAATGAAGTCTAATGATGTAAGAATAGTCCTCAGAGGCAATAAAACATTTGTCATCATAGTTATTATTCCCCATTCTTTAGGAAAGAAAAAAAAGTTAAGTTTACTTTTCCTCGAATGCATCTTCAGCTAGGACTTCTTCTCTTATTCATAAAAAAATCGTTAGAAACAAATAAAAATATTATATTCTAATCTATCTTTAAACTTTTTAGTCTAGATCTTATTAAAAAACGTACTAGAAATTCAAGAGTTTTATCTGTTACACGATCGTGAATTTTGATATCAATCAGTTCAAAACATTAAAAGTTAAATTCAGTGTAGATCTGTGCTTAATATCATTCCTGAAATTCCTAATTTTTAACAAGTATAGACCACACTAAATGTAGTAAAAATATGGGAGATGAAACGTATAAAACTTAACACACCACATCGAAGATTAAAATCATCGAAACGAATCTGTCAACGATAATTTTCGATCGGGAACGGACGATGAATGTATGGGAAGATCATAAAAAACTAAACACCAGTACTGTTTATTGTTCACGACTATCGTATCATGCAACCACCTTCCCAAGAACAACAATATTATGTTTCAGATATAGGTCTACATTAGCCACGTAATTATATCAACTCTGAACTTGTAAATCTATTAATGTACAAGTTTGACGACGAAAGTCCAGTTATAGAAGTGAATCGGTGTTATGGATGGCCGATAAACAATTAATGCAAACAGAAGAAATTAACATAGAAATATTATTATCCAAATAACGCCGTCATGCCCCGTAGATTTAGGAGGAGGTCATTATCGGTAGAAACGTGGGAAATAAGAGGGTGGTAGAATTATTTTCTGCCAATTCGTGTGTTTAAATTATTCAGAAACTTAATTAAAAGAAACGAGTAGAAAATTCATCTTTTCACTTATAAAGGATGATGAATGAACGAAAAAATACAATTGTACGTCCAGGTGTGAATTGTTGGACTCCTAACTCCCGACACCTGCGCCGGGAGACGAGAAAAAGCCTTCTATATACGAAAATTTTTCGCAGTCACGTTGTAGTCACCCGAGATAAACAGTAACGTGTAGTCACGGTTTAGCCTTAAGAAATTGCTTTACCGACTTCCTACACCTGGTGTCCGTCATTGGAGCAATTAAGCGCTTGTTAAAGGCACCGCCGCAATCTTTCCGAATACGTATCCTGTTTACTCCTTCGCAAACCAATTAAATTCCAGTTACGCTAACTACTGTTATTTTAACGAGACTTTTTTTTTTTCTTCCCTCCTCTATCCTAACGAATAAAGCGATATCTCCGAATTGACAATAGCTTTGACATTGAATAGCGAAGGGGATGTCCCTGCTAGCTGATATTGCCGGATAATTAGAAAAAAAGATATGTCTATCGATAGAGGAAAAGCGTAGTTAATGTATTTTATTGTAATTAATTTCGTGACATAACTCTGTTTTGTAATTTTCGTTAAAAATTTCTTTAAAGTCTATAAACAGATTCTGACGTTCGACTTTATTCTATTAATACCAGTTTAAAGCAAATAACCAGAAAGATTAATTTTTGTTGATTTTTATTTATGACTGATATGTATAATTTAAATCATTAAATTATTTGATTGTTACGATATGGACAGTGGCTATCAGAGGGAGCAAGAGGGGAGGTTGATCCTGATCTCACGATTTTAGGAATCTCAATTTATAACTCAATATGTTAGAAAAAATATATTTGTAAATTTTTATACTGTTTGATCTTCAGTGGTTGTCAAAATTTGAAGTTCTTTATCAATGTTTTCGCTTTTCTTGTATACTTACCACTGTATATTTGTCAATATTGTCTTCTTTTTAAGGGTCTCAAAAATATTAGTTGTCTATTCTCTATTATATACCTATTTTCTCTGAAAGTCCCCGAATATTGGTATATTTTGATAACGGGTTGCGTTACATTATTACAAATTTTCAAGAAATACTAAAATATTTACAAAATTGATCGAAATTTTCCTTTTAATATCATTATTATATGGTAATCTATAAACTTGTTAATTTAATATTCACTAAAAACAGATATTTTTCGCGAAAAATTTAAAGAACAACTTAGAAAATTTCGATATTTATTAGAAATTTTATTAATTGAAATAACGAAAAAAAATAATGAAAATTTAGCTAAACGTTACTCACCTCCATTGCTAATGTTACAAACTAGATTAACGAGAGAGAGCGGATAAACCCCCAATTGCAATTAGGATAAGCATCGCTAAAACACGAAAAACCTTACGAGCATGAACGTTTTGACAATTACGCTATTCCCGATTGGTGATAGATGTAGTTTATCTTTTAGGTTAACATAAGGAAAAATCAATCTTATCGTAATTATGAGCCGAACTTGACTTTACTACATTTTACCCGCTGCAGGCAAAAACTAACATTCTATATATAACGTGTATTTTTTAAAAAATCCAACAAGTAATCTAAAAAAAAGATAAAATAAATTCGGTCTCACACGACTTAACTTTGACTTTTGTAGGTCAATTACTAGAAAAATTTAAATTTATCTGCAGTTTTAAATAAAATACGAATTCTTTTTTTTTTCATATTTTATTATATTTTTTTTTTTTTATTTTATATTTAAATTTAAATAATAATAATATTTTTCATATTTTTATATTTTAAGAATATAATATAATTTATTTATTACAAATTACATGATATGTCTGGCCAAAAATTTAGAGCATTGGTAATTTTTTTATTTAAGAAAGCTATCACCTTATAGCATTTAAGACAGGTAGAGAATTTAGAGAAGAATAGAAAACTATAATTCGATTCATTTAATACAAAAAAAAAATTATTTCGCAATTATTTTGACAAAAATCGCTCATTTTTGACGCGTTATTTATTAGAATGCGTCGGAATTACGCATACTAGAGTTAGCACACTTTATAATAGTGATATAAATAAATTTAACGATATAGGCCCTATATATTTTTTATAATTTAAACATATAAAAAAAATAATAAATAAATTTTATGACTCGAAATATTAATTCTATTAAAACAAATACATTTTAGTCAGAGTAAAATTATTTTTAAACTCTAGCCTATATTTTTACTCAGAATATTTCAGATTTAGATTCCTATAAGAAAATTGCTCTATTTATTGAAGCATTTGTTTATCCTTATTTTAAAAAATTGTTTTTGGATGCTACATAAAAAAATCCTTAAAGAATTTTCGTGTAATAATCTACTCTACTAAATTTCCAACAAGTATTGTACGCCTAGTCGTACGTAAGATAATAACTCTTCGAATGAAAATTTATTAATCTCAGAATTTCACATGAAATATTCTATAAACTGTATTCATTATTGCTGAGAAATTTAATGCATTTATTTGTACAGAACGAGTAGTTGAACCGATAATAAATGCCATATTTTCGTTGATCATACTAAACCAAACTAGTTTAAGTGATAGTATGGAATATTTTGATAATTTTGAAGTTTGAGAATAATTCAATGTCTCCATTTCGTAGATGGGATGGAGACGAACATATCCACATTACGAGAATACGAATCAATTGATGAAACCAAATTTATTCTTAATTATTGAGTCGAAATATATTTTGGGAATAATCTTGTTTGATTTAGCTAAATTTATATCGGTAGAGCATATAATTATACGAATTAAATTATTATTATTAGCAATGCTCTCTGACAGAATTTAGTAAATATCAATATTTATCTAATATATTCTATTTATTTAAGTTATTTTTAACAGAGAGGAAAATAATAATCTTCACAATTTTATTTGTCAGAGTAAAAAAATCAATAATGTAACCAGTAGATGTCGAATAGAAGAAAATTTGGAGATGAAGACGTCAGCCAGACGGAGTGGAAAAACTGGTTGATACAATTGGAAGAGTAGTAAGTAAACAGGAGAAGGACGAGGCCCAAAGCTCCTAAATGGAGTTGAAACGCAAACAGTCAAGTTACAGTCAGGGAAAGAAGAGAAGAAGAGGACTTTTTACTTAAAAAAAAAAAAAAAAAAAAAAAGAAGAGAAGAAGAGGACTTTTTATTAAAAAAAAAAAAAAAAAATATCGATCCGGAAAGACCGTCTAAAAGATTAATACTTGGAAGTGTTTACAGAAGAAACTGAAGGAAAACGGAACATCGGCTAACTCGATATGATCCCGGAAAATATCGAATAATAAATTTTGATTGTCCTACTTATGACAGGTAAACCTAAAAAATTTTAACAGTACAATATGCAAACAATAAGATATTATTAATGAAGGTGAGGTTATAAACAAACGAAGAGTCGATAAATTTAAAATTTTAGTACGAAAATAGTAGTAGAGGGCATTTATCTTATTCACCTTTATAAAAAATTAAGAGTTTCTTTTTTTTAATTGATATTTTCATTCAAATAAAATTAAATTAAAATTAAAAAGATTTTTTTTCTAATTAAAAGCTAGAGCTACATCTTTAATTGCCGAACTGATTATTCGAAAATACTTATAATCACTCTATATTTATTATATTGTATATACTTATACAGTATAATATTAACAATATACAATACCGTATACTGTCAATATGATACAGTGTCAATATATATACTTTATACTGTTAATATATACAATACTGTACACTGTTAATATTACTGTTTGTATATTAACAATGTATACAGTACTGACAGTACTGTCAAATGATATATAGTGACATTATTGTCAAATGATATATATTGACAGTATTGTACAATATAATACTGTATATACTTATACAGCATTCTACATTTACAGTACTGTATATACTTTTACAGTATTGCATATTTGCTTTTCCTTATTTCTGAAAAAATTCTTTTGTCGTACAAACTCTAAGCATTCCTTACTTGTTTATAATATTTTATATTTTCTTGCTTAGTTGTTTAAGTAAGAAAATATTATTTTAGTTCATTTTGAAAATTGACTACTTTTATTTCGGTCTGTGATATAAGTAATGTCTTTCTTTAGTCACATTTCTGTAGGAAATTCGAGTTAATTTTAATATATCTTAATAATGGTATTAGTAATCGTAACAATATTTTTATTCCGTATCATTTTTAAAGCCTATTGTATAACTAGAAAGAGATTTACAGTAATTTAAAATTTAATATATGAGTAAAAATTAGTATTACTAGATACAGTAAACTGTTTTGCATTTATATATATATTAATTCTTACATAACATTTTATATGAAATAAATTTTTAAATATATATTAACATGACAATCTATACACATATATACTTGCATAATCGATTACAAGACAATAATCGATTGTTTTATCCACAAAAATCGATAAAAAATAATATCTAAATACATTTAAGAATAGGCCTATATTCATCTGTAACTTTCTAAACTTGCTATTAATATGAATAGAATTTTTTTTTGGTTAAGAAATGTATACAGGATTTGCTAAAGGCAATTCTTAAAGCGAAAAGACGATCATTTTCTTGCATATTTGTTTTTTTTTTTTCTTTTTCTGGAAGGATAGCTTCTCCCTGTCATACTTGTTTACTATATAGACTACTAAGAATGGAAAACTCGTAATTAAATTAATACTCTCCTTCACCAAATTGACTAAACTGAAAAGAAAAGAGATAAGTTGTTACGAATGACTCAGGACTGTAAAAATGCCAAGTCACGACCGAAATCGTATCCTCAAAATTAGAAGTAATTATAAGTCGGTGGACTATCGAAGATAGGTCATTCGACCTCGTTATTGTTATTAAAAAAAAAAGCGGCGACATGTCCGTATTTTTGTTAAAAAATGATGAGGACAACGGCTTTTTTTCAGAGGATTTTGAAGGAAGATTGCGTGCCATTAACGAGTGTGGGCATATCTCAACATGTTACGTATCGTGTCGACGAAGTTCTGGTCACTAGAGGTTTTTGATACACTTTAAGACTTACTGACAACAACGAGAGATTTTCGGTAACGACGCATTCAGTGGCAAATGAGTTCCAGTAATGTTCCAAACCTATACAAAGGAAATAATAGCGCAGAATACAATACCTTCGGTAAGTATACAAATTTCTGACCGACCCGGTTTTATAAATGGCCAACAAATTATTAACATTTAATGTTTGGAAACGGAAAAATATATCCCGGAGATATATAGGACATAAAGGAATACACCTGTATCAATCGAGTCTTTTACATAATAATGAAAATTTACCAGAGACTTTAATGTCTACCGAAAATTTAAAATTGAAATGAGACAAGTGAAATTTGGGTCAAATCTATGCGCAAAAACTAGGCATTGTGTTGCAATTTTTTGAAGAATATCCAAAAAATAATGACAACTTACGAAAGGGCAAGACTAGATAGAAAATTTACTCCGATGTCGGCACGATACGTGGGTTCGGCCTTTTAAGGGCCCGCGGCTGTCACGTTGTAAAGAAAGACAATACAACATCAATCGGTTGTCCCGAATGTCCTAACTTGTCAACATGCTGTACGATATCCTTTCGGGTTTCTTTCCATCATCAGTCGTGTGGTGTTGCCCTTCCAGATAAACACTAGGTCGATATGTAATTTTCCGGTTAAGCACACCTCTTTTGGTTCTATTGTCCAGAAAAATCCAGGTGTAATTTCTTTTACGCCCGACCTCAAAAATCTCCTCTGTAAACAACCATTAATAAAAAAAAAAAAAAACTCGATAATGCTTTCGAATTAAATTATCAATTAATGGATCCGAGCGTGATTAGAAAAAAATTCTCAAAAATTAAAAGCGCCATTACGGTAAAATTTCTGTTTTTATGGATAATTATACTCTTTCTTAAAACGGCTGGAGGCGCCAATATTAAATCTCTATTATTTGGGATTATGCCCGTAAGCGTCATACGTAATTTGAATATAAAGGCGATAGAAGCGTAAATTATTTAATTAGATTATTAGCGCATTAAATATAATAAAACTCCTGTTATACAAATTATTAAAAAAAAAAAATAACCTGACTGTAGTTAGTTCAAACACTAGATAATAGGCGTATTGGGAGGTCGACTCGAATTTTATAGCTTCCTAAATTAGTTTTAATCTTTTAAATGTTTATAGAATCATAAAAATTAAATTATTTGTGCCTTTTAAAAATAAAAAAACTAAATACGGTATAATATTTAGACTTAAATTCGTGTATAAGGGCTAATTAATTACTCGAAGTGTAATGACAGTTTATAGAAATTTATACAATTTTTAAAGTAACATCCAGAATTTTTCTGGTAATATTTCTGCTTCATTACAGTTGCCCTGTTATTCCGGCAAGGTTATCTGCACGTTAGCCAAAATGTAAATATTAAGTCTTTTTCGTATAAATATATCCCGAAGAAAGAAAAATTCCTTTGAATCTTACATAAATTACCAGAGTTCAAGCTTGCCTGGCTAAAGAGGAGGTAAAAGGCCCGCGGAAATTACTTTTTATATGATATTCATCCAGGAATTATATTCAGCCAGAACTCGCTTATGTATATTATATATCAAAAACACGATTCGACGACCCGAGTATCCTTTATCGAACATATCCAAAAGGTGAAATTAAGTTATATAAATGCGGATGCGTTAAAGCAACGAAACTTTGCATGGAGGAAACAAAAGTTAAGTTAAAGGAGGACTTAATCGATTCCTATCTCTAGACCATTACATATCTTTCCGGAATGGAAAATAAATTTCTATCAACTTGTTCCCCGGGCAATTTTTCTCACCAGTCCTGTCAACTAGAAGAAGATTTTGGCATAAACTCTCTTCTTTTGTATTCTGTCTGTGATTGGAATGAATATGAGCGATTCTCCCAGGCAAATTTTCTCCATTTCGTGTCGTACTAATGGTAACGATTTTTACTTTTGACCTTTAAATTTTCTGAGTGCGATTTCTGGATTCTAATAATGTTTTTTCTGTATCGAATCCGGAAATAGACGGCCTTAAGTTCAGACATAACTTTGTATATGGGACTGATACTAGTTTTAATCTAGTAGATCTAATATTTCTAAGGATCTTAAATCCGATATATGAGTTAAATGTAGGAAGTACAGCTTTATAAAATTTGAAAACCTTCCACGGGCCTACTTTTTCCTATTTGTTCGAAATCAACTGTGACAATCGATATACAAGAAGTTTTTATATTAATTTCTTCTATATTTATTTCATAAATTCTGAAAACTTGTTAAAATAAACATAGTATGATGTTTTCAATGATTATTAAAACACTATCAGACTTCCGACATTAATCGAATATACGATAAATTAAATGTGAAATTTTAATTTCATAAATTCTGAAAACTTGTTAAAATAAACATAGTATGATGTTTTCAATGATTATTGAAACACTATCAGACTTCCGACATTAATCGAATATACGAAAAATTAAATGTGAAATTTTAGATTTCATCTAAGAGGATAATTCGGTTAGTTAACTCTTAATTTAATAATAATTAATAGACATAATCATTGAATACGTATTTATTTAAACTAAACTAAAATTGATCCAATTATTCCATCA
Source organism: Olivierus martensii (assembly GCA_000484575.1). Taxonomy (NCBI): domain Eukaryota; kingdom Metazoa; phylum Arthropoda; class Arachnida; order Scorpiones; family Buthidae; genus Olivierus; species Olivierus martensii. The sequence goes on along the minus strand of AYEL01066724.1, from coordinate 15,543 downwards.
GTTTATTAAAATTTAACAAAATATTTTCTTATTTTAGGTGATTTCAGCAAAAATATATTCATATTTTTATAAAAAAAAGATGCGTAATTTAATTTTATTTACGTTTCTTTATAGTTAGTTTGTGTCCAATTGTGAATTGCGATGAATTCGTATAAATTCATCCTAGAGGCGACACCTGGTATCAGAAATTCAAACATTTCACTTACTTGAAAATAAATTTCTTATTTATTTATTTTTTTTAAGAAAACTTCTGCTATTATTTATTACCGCTTTAAATTTAATGCTTATTTCACAAAACATAAATTTAAGAATTTTTCCTAGAAAAAGAATGTTAATATTTAATGAAACAGTTGATTCAATTGGATATTTTATTATTCAGAAAGTAAGTTTTAGAATGTTTTTTTTTTCTTTTATTAAAGTTAAATTAATAAACATAAAAAATCAGTTATAAAAATAAAGTTAATCAAAGTACAAAATTTTCCAACATTTTTCAAATAATAAGTAAAATATGATTAATAGCTAAGCATTAAAGTGTAAAATCTAACTTTACTGATATTGAATACTGCATGTAGAATATATGCTGTAAATAAATATATGTTTAGTTCAGTTACAGTAATAAGTGAATTAATAAAGAAATTAAGAGATAATTAACAAAAAATGCTATTGTTTTTAAAATAAATTCTAAATTATTTCTAAATATTTTAATTGTTTATTATTATTATTATTATTAATCATGTGATCAATTTGCATTTCTACTTATTTGAATATAAAAAAAAAAAACAAAAATAAATCTGTTGTTTTCTTAAAATTTGAGAAAGATAGATTGTTACGCCATCTGGTGTATAAATTAATAAGTTTTAAATAATATGAAATTTATCCTAAATTAATTTACAAATTTGCTAAGCATTTAAATAATTGTTATTACTAAATTTAACATTGATTGATTCTTCATTAAACTCATTGAAATTGGAATTGATTCGTGCCGTTTATAATTTGTATACAAATATACAGAACAGTATCATAAGTCTTATTAAAGCAGCTCTGTAACTGTTAATTATTATTTTTTTTTCTACGCCAATATTTCCCAAAGTATGATACACGTATCCCAGTGTAGATGAAAGGTCTCCAAGAGAGAAGAAGCGTTTCTTAAATTTCAATTTTCCCATATTTTTGACAGTTCATAACGCTTCCCATATCTGAAATTTATTGTTAAAAAATAAATACCGTTATAATTATTCATGTTTGAATAAGATAACATTATTAACTTCTCTTAAATTACATTTGCCTATGAGAAAGGATACGCCAGTACTGTATTATTAAAAATTTTAAAAGGAGTAGGCAAATACAGAAAGTTTGGAAAATACTCTCTACGCCAATATAAACTTTAGCGTTATTTCCATTCTATACATCATATTTACAATATATAGGCCCTATGCTTTACCTAAAAGTGTAAGAAAAAGATTTGACACTACTTTCAAGATCGGTACTTAGAATAAAATAAAGACTATATTGGTTCGGTTTTGATGATTGTTTGAAGGAGCTCACCAACACTCACAGTGACAGCCACCAAACTTTATAAAGACTATATTGTAAAAGAAGTTTTATGATTGGAGATTCAGTTTTCTGGAAAAAACTTTAAAATTATGTGACGTCATATCCGGTTTTGAAATTTTTTATCTACTCCATCTACTAATTTCGGTTTACGCAAGCTGAATACCAATTTTCCATTGTCTTTCTCGTTATTTTTGCTATTCTCTCATTATTTTCAAAAATAATGTAAATATTTGTATAAATTTCTATCTACGAAAACAAAAACTGGTTATAAAATTCATCTAAAAATACACGATTTGTTTTACAAATAATAATAATAAAACAACAACAACAATGCTGTACTAAAAAATATAAATTGATATCGCTAATCTCATAGTTTTTGCAAAAATTGAAATATTATATTGGCACAACGCCAAAGCCTAAATGACATCATAGAACTAACTAAACTTCAATCAAAAGTTTTTTTATAGTCTGGTCTTTTCTTGTCGTAAGAAATCGATCTTGAAAGAAGCGCCCACTCTTCTACATTCATCCTGTATATATACTGTGATGTATAGTTAAATCGATTGTAAATAAAATGATTACTCATATATTTATTAATAATTATAGGCTAGCTGTCATGATTCTGTTTAATGATTAAATTACTGTATTGAGCCACAATAAAAATTATATTGATAAATATAAAATAATTAATGAAAACTTACGATTTTAAGAGAAAAATATGAAAATGTTTTATCGTGATTTTTATATTGATTTAAATAAACTATTCGAGAGTTTAGAATATTATAAAGCGGGATTCAAAGAATAATTAAATGATTTAATTTTCTTAATTACATTATTATTCTTCTAGAAAAGCATTATGAATAGCATTTTCCTTGGATTTCTTTCATCAATTTCCAAAACAAATTGCGTTTTTTCTGCTGATCAAGTAATTTCTATTTTCTGAATTCCTTTTATCAAAAATTGCATTTCAATTTTGCCGAATTATTTGTAGTACTTATGAATATCTTAAGAAAGAATTATTAATTCAATAAAAATATCAACAGATATCCATTCTTCCTCCTGCGAATTTTGCATTTCACGTAGTAAAAATTTATCAAAATCTTTATAAAGGTCATGCCATTATCGAAATCTAAACAATGTTTGTGAATTAAACAATTTATGGTTTCAGATTTTACTAAAATTAAAATTCTATAACTTATAATTTTGAAGAAATATAACGTTATATAGAAACAATTATCATTTTTATTTAACAGACATATACATATATATATTTATATATAAAATAAGTTATGTACAAACATTAGCATATACAGATTTCATTAGTGAGCCATTCCATGGAATTCTAGTCTAGGGCGTGACTTAACTGTGGATTAAGTTAAATAGGCAGAATACGAGGAAACCCATCTTCCTTTATTAGATAGTCCCTCTTCTTTATTATATTAAATCAATGCAAAGACCATTGAATAATGCTGCAATCCTTTCCTCCTAAAGATATCACCTTATGGCTATCTTGAAGAAAACTAACTGCAGGAACTTGACTGCTGTGCCCACTATAAGTATGATGTAAACTCTATAAATAGAAAATTATATTTCAAAAATTAATTTAATGATATTTAAATTTATACAATCTAAATAATATTAATTACTTTGGGTTGGCAGGCTGGATAGGAATAAAGTTTAACTTTTCCGAAATCGTCTCCAGTAACCAAAAATTTTTCGTCGTGAGATTTGTCACAACTTAGCACATCCGGTCCTTCAGAGTTCTCTGGCCAAATGCCGAGAACATTAAATCCTATAATACAAGATTGACTGCTCCATGTTATATCTTTAATCATGGCTGGGTTAGTTAACTGACGACAAACAGTAGCATTCCCTATAAGTTAATGTGAAAAAATTGAGAATAACCGAGGAATATAAGGAATTAAGGAGCGATTCATGTTTTAAAAGAAACAGAAGGGAAAACTCACAATATAGTAATTCGTGATCTGAGGAACAAGATTGCAAATTCGTACTGTCTTTCGACCAGTCGATATTTAGGACCGGATTAGAATGACCCTAAATAAAATAAAATATATCGTTTAAAATTTTGAGAATTTATATATAGTCTCACACGAAAAATCTATTGATTAAAACGTACCGAACATCTTCCAATTCTGCTGTATTTTTTATAATCGTCGCTGACGTTATAAACGTAGATGTATTTATCGTGCGAACCAATGGCAAGAAAATTGCCATCTGAAAAAATAAGTGTTAATGAAATGTAAAATATCTAACAAAACTGTAAATTTAGATTATTATCAATAGAAATGATTATATTATTTAAACAATTAGGATCTTACCGGGCGAAAATTTAACACAGTTTACTGGCTCGTTGCTATCAGTGTGGATGGAGAGTATTTGACGAGTGCTTACATCCATCACAATCCACCTGCCTTCTGTAGTTGCAATCACAATGGCGTTACCTTCTGGAGAAAAGCATCCAGATTGCGGTGTTTCCTAAATTAAATTAAAAACAACAAATTAATGTTCTTCTATAGTTGACAATATTTTTTATTGACTATATTAATTTAGCTAATTACACCGATGTCCTTAGTCCAGATGACTCTATGCGAAAGAGTATCCCATAGGCAGATTTTGTGGTCGTGACCTCCAGTAACAAAATGGTTATCTGTTGGGTGTACAGCCAACATAGAAACGTCTTCGGTGTGACCCTTTAAAAATCATTTACAGGTATGATAAAGGATTGGCTTTATTTGCTTTATCTTATATCACGAAATTTTTTTTATCACGAAATAGCTCTTACCTGTACCACAACTTCGAAGTTGTGTGTCATTGTGCCCTGAAGAATGCAATTTTTAGTTGTTCCTATTAAGAGGATATTGCCTTTACCCCTCGTTATCATTCTGACACCTCCCACGTTATCGGGTAACTAAAGAAGTATCATAAATAGTTTTTTTTCTTTTTCGAATGAAACGTAATTTCAAAAGAGATAACATTGTCAGCACATAAAGAAAAAAATTAAATGCTGTATACAGAAGTTATACTTACGGTAGCTTCCGTTAACGGCCTTTTGACGCCTAGATCCCATTGAACAATTCGGAAGTCCTTTCCACCTCCAGTCACGAACGTTCCATCTTTCAGAATACATATAGAAAAGACTCCGCCGTCGTGAACATTACTAATCGTTCTCGTCACTTTATTTTGACCTTCAAAACATAAAATACGTTAAAGAAAAAAATAAAATTAGATAATGTATATAAACTTAACGTGGGAGCATTCTTACCTCTCGCCCATACCGATATGTTACCGGAAGAATCACCAGTTAGAAGATCGCCCATATCGGTGAAGGCCATGCATTGTACGTATTTCGGCTTGTTATGTTTCTCAAACATTCCGACTTTCTTACTCAAAGTGTATCCTTCGGCATTCCAAATGTGCACGTGTCCTCTTCCCACAGTTACCAATGTGTGACTATCCAAAGGATGAAATTCTGCAGCTAAAACAGGTCCGGCAGCGCACTACGTATCGATATCTCAATGTAAACAACCCAAATTAGCTTATAAGTAAGTAAATTATATAAAACATCATACTTTAGTTTCGGTGATCTTGTAGCCATGTTCGCTCTTTTGCCAATCCCAAAGAGAAAGGGTGTGATCTTGAGAATCGTCGACCACACATAATAAGGATCCACCATCCTGAAATATATTTTCAACGTGCTTAAATTATCGCTGAAGAATAATTTTTAGAATGCCAGATACTTACAGCTTGAGAGAAGGCAACACAGTTGACAGCTCTTTCAAATTCTCCCACACCGATCACCTGCAAGGTATTTAGGCTGACCGAATCCCAAATTCGAACGTGTGGCTAAAATAATCACGTAAAAATTATACGCATTTTAACATTTCATTTAAAAACTAAAACAGATAAAATTGCAACGAAAACATGCAAATTTCAGACATATTTTGAGTTGAGTGAAAACTATTTTTAAAGATTTTTTTTTAAATAAGAATGATAATTAACTTCGAAATTTATGAGAAAAAAATGCAAAAAGAGCAATAGTTGGTCATAAGCTGCAAAATTTGAATCGGAAGCACATACAAAATTAAAATATTGCTAATACAGATCATTAATTTCGAAAGAGTTTAAAGGATGGTTTTCTCTATGAATTAAGGTCGTATTTAATTAAATTCGACACAAAGGAGTAATTCTTAATACAATTGCCAAATATTCTACCTATTTTAAAATTTATAATAAATACTTGTAACTGTTTTATGATAAAACCTATAAAATTAATATATTTATCCTCTTGTTCATAAGAAAAACATTCAAAAAAAGCACTAACTACAATAAATATCATTTTTAACTGATTTAGAAATGTTTTCGTTCTATAATCAGAATATAGCTGAGGCTGATCGACATTATAGACTGAAAACATTTCTGATAAATTAAAAATGATATTTACTATAATAATAGCTTGTTTTTGAGTGAAACTATGAAAATTCCATATACAATATATGGTATTTAAATTACAGAGAGAATCTATCATTTTTTACAAAAATGTAGGCTAATAATTTCTGGTAAAGTTTAAATATTGTTCATTTATTATTTAAGAATATAAATTATTTGATGTTTCTGTTTATTTTAAATTAGGGGAAGGCGGGTTAAACCGGATACCTCTGTATCTCTTTGATGACCATTGCAATTTAGCAGCGAACACACATATTATCTCTAAATCATCATTATGCTAATCTATATAATAATTTGTTTATCCTCATTAGTGTCACGTATAACTTTGGGCTGAAATATCTCGAAGATTATGCAATGAAACTATATAAATCCTTTTGATTTGCTCTTCTATAAATGGCACTTAGAGTTCGTAACTATTAAATATTTTTTTAAAATACCCATTCTAAAAATATTTCAAAAAATTTAAATATCGGCAAAACTTTATAATTTATTCGATAGATGGCGCGATATATCAGCTTGGAATGTTTGCTTTCTGGTTAATCATTTATTCATCACAATATAGTATATATTTTATTGTTGGCATAGCTGCAACGGATTTACTAGTGGGAACTAAATCGGAAACGATTGTGCACGCTAGTTGCTTTGCTAAAATGCTTTAAAGTTTTTGTGCTGAAATATTACAATTTTGTGATTAACATATACCACTCTGTAGTGCCATATACACGAAGAATCATTATCAATAAATATACCTCTGTATTCATTAACTTTTAAGAAATATTTTAACACATTAATCGATATTTTATCGCATCATTGAATGTATATATACCATTTTTATTAAAATATGTCGTGATGGGACAAAACCGGGTGCTGCCCATATCTCAATACCCGATATACCCGGGTAAAAAAAATTAGAAGGCTTCTAAATGAAAACTTTTGAAAACCACAAAAATCAGTGACACAAAAGGGGAAAGATAAAAGCAAACGAAAAGGGAAAAAGGATGTAAAGAAAATTAAGAAAAGTGAAAAGGACATTGAAAAATACAGAATTGTCCTCAGAGGAGGAAGAAAGCATTGAACCCCGCATATTTTGTAACGAACTACATGCACATTCCATACCAAAAGAACGATAGGTCCGATGTTGCATGTGTCAAGGGTGGGTTCATGAGGCTTGCTCAAATACAGAAGAAAAGGATGAGACATTTATATGTAACTTTTGTTATTAAAATAAGGAACATAGTGTTTTTTAACTTTTATAAATAAAAATTTTGTAAATGTGGACTGTTAGATATATTCAAATGGGTATCCGGTTTTACCCTATCCATGGAGCAAAACTGGGTATTTTTGTTTTTTTTTTTTTTTTTTGCAAACCCTCTGAAGTTTGGCAACTGAATCTTAGGGATTGTAGTCTACTTATTTTTTTTTTTTTTTTTTTTTTTTTAATACCTCTACGTAAGGAACAAACACAGTTTTGACATAAAAACTCATAGCTCCTAATAGGTTAATGTCTATTGAAGCCTAATAACAATTTTGAAAATTTTTCTGTACAAATTCAAAAAATATGTGAATTCAAAGTTAAGGTACTCGGTTTTGCCCCACTTTTCCCTACATTAAACGATTTTTGTTTCGTTTCCTTTATTCATATTTTTTTGAATTTTCTAAATCGAAAAATAAATAAAAATCATTTTAATTTTATTAAAATTTTAATATGTTAGCTTAAAAATTTAATTGTATTCCAAATCAACATTACATTATTTAAGCTTTAATTTTATGAAAATTATTGAAAAAAAATTTCCTAAAATTTTCACCAGATGGCACGACGAACTATTTATTTATAAGTACAATATAGTATTAGTACTTACATATACCTTATATATAATTGTAATATGCTTTAAACGCATTTTTTAATTTGATAATATCTATAATTTTTAATGTAGCGAGTTAATCAAGATCGATCAATCAATTATTCGACCCTTCCCATTATTTAATTTTATACAACTTTTGTTGAAATATACTGCATATGCACTGTTGATCTTATGGGATAAAAATGATCAAAATCGCGATAATATGCGCGAATTTCATTAAAATTGGATAATATTTATATAATATATTGTTTTGATAAACAATGCCTTGCTTAATATGATTGAATATCAATCAGGACATATCATTTTCAATATAATTAATTCCCTAGAGGGTTTCAATATTGTGTATACATTTTATTTACCCTGGATAATATTTATCTGAGATATTGCCCGAAAATAAAGAAATTTTCAATAAGTTTGGCCCTCTAATGTGACCTGATAATACATCTGACTTTTATTCAAATCAGAAAATAAATAAGCTCATTATCGTTCTGACAGACAGAAGGACAAAGCTAATCCATGTATAATACCCTATTATTCCATTTAGGAATGAAAAACCTGCATAAAATTAAAAACAAAATTAAAAGAATTATATATTAGATAAGTAGTGCCTTGTTATGAAGAAAATTATATTAACACAGACAGACACACACATGCACACACACATACCGTGCAAAATGATGAGCTAGGCTAGTATAGTTACGAAGTGCAGCCGAAACATTAGTGATATGACTAGAGCTAGCAGCTATTATTAGTGAGTGGTTAAAGCTGTCATGTGAACACAACTCACCCAATGAGCAGCATCAGGAGATGTGACGTCGATGGACAAGGGACGACACTGTTTGATCAATATGAAAAAAGTGAATCAACTTCCTGTACAAATTGCACTGAGTGACAGGGCCGAGGCGAAATGTTTGGCTACTCCAGGCAAGGGTCACACTAAGTAGCGTGTGGTCCTTCGAGGGCCTGTTCCTGCTACAATTTAATTCATCCAGTAATAATTAGTTTTCCCAAGCGTTCCACCTCCAAAGCGTTTCAAAAATGGCCGCCTGGATATGCCTAGTGGTCGCACCGGCTCTGCCGGCTCTCTTCGTTCATCTATAGCAAATATGGATGTTTTTAATTTTTCGGACCATCGAAATTTTTATTATAACAACGATTTTTAGAAAGAGTAAAAAAAATCAGAAATTTTTCATGAAAAGTGCATATTTTGCCATAAACACAAGAAGAGAGCAGCCAGATACAGTTAAATTATAGTAAATATTTTAAAAAATGAGATTAAATGATGGGATTATACCCAACACCAGATTTTTATGATAGATTAGAAAAAAGGAAGATGTGACATAACTTACCCTTCTATCCCTTCTATCGACGCTAGCTACTTGACCGGTAGCTACTAATAATTTATTCGGATGCAAAGTCATACTAAAAGAAACAAAATATTATTTAATCTCTTAATTTTCTTCGTATTAAATTTATAAAAATATCTAAGTCTCTTTACCATTTAATATCATCTGTATGACCTAGATAATGTCTTTGAATCTGATCTTCTACATTATAAAGAATAGCTACGGAGGCTATGCAATAAAGGATTTCTCCAGTTGGAAGCCAGTATAGATTAGAACGACAATCTCTTCCTCTATACCCGTGTCTGTGATTGCAATTAAGTAATAAAACTACTGATATAAAACAATTTTCAATAGACTATATTGATTTTAGTTTTTAATCATCTTACGTAGGCCTATTTAATGCAATTTCGAGAAATTTTGTCGCTACACGTAGCTGTTAACTAATGAATAAAGGATACACCCACTCGATTTTCAGTCTTTGAGAAGGAGCAGGATTGACTTTTTGAAGACTATAATTAGAAGTTTGGAGAGTAGGAATGTGCATGGAGATTGGTCGACCTTTCAGATACATCTTCACTATACCATCATCTGATATTGCAAATAATTGTATATAATTTTTTAAATTATATATTTGACTTATTAACTTTTCAAGTTGAATAAATAAATAAAAAATTTGAAAAATGCAAATTTTCATGGAAATGCATATAAAATTTTTATCTACTTACCGTGATTAAGGCTTGTTTCTTTGGTCCTGAAATTAAAAATCATTATATTAAAATATATCTAGGAAAGGTTCTTTGCGAATCAAAATATTCCTTTATAAGAGAATAAATAAATATTTGTTACCCGTGTTTTAATTGTGGTAGAGGAGAAGACCTTATGTGAAGATTGAGCATGGAGCCGCTTGTACAACGTCTGTATAATAATAATAATTAACTTATAAAGCGGAATTTTAATATATAAAACGATTGATGAAACAGTTTTTTTGAAATATTCTACCTTATAGATCCATAACTGTTTCCATTAAATTCTTGAGAATTGGACCATTTTTTCATTGTTGACAAATTGGATGTGGATCCATAACGATTCTTTATAGTAGTCTTGGTTTGAAACGGAAGAGGAGAAGATATAGGAGAAGCGGATTTCGAACTTCCACTGGGTTCAGAAGCGGAAGATGGTAAATGGAAGAGGGGCAAAGGAGGTGACGTTACTCCACTTCTGGTTTTGTATCCGTTAGGTAAATTAAACGTCACTGATGGTCCATTAGAAGTTCCGTTCGGTGTTCCGTTTCTTGGATGAAGAAGAAACTTGACCGTTCCGGAACGTTTGGATGAAGAGCGGTGAGACGAAGATAAAGAAGAGGGTGATGCAGGTTTCGGAGGAGGAGGAGAAGGCGAACAGGACGATGGACTATGCTTTATATCTGCAGTTTCTGTAAGAGAATATATAGATCAGATATTGTTTAATAATTAGCGCATATTATTATTATTATTATTTTATAGTACATCAATGTGGGCACGGAATAACTCCAAGTCAAAGTGCTATGTCGGACACGAGTGAAGACATAGCTACTTGTGATGTTTAATGGTGTGTGTTAATTGTCTGTGTCAGTGCTGAGAAGCTTTCTTACTATGTTGCATGTATTGAGTAGTGATGCTTTTTGTAGTGTTATGTACGTCTTGGGATGTAGATCTAAAGTTTTGAGGCTTTTGTGTAGTGTATGAGGGATTACTCCTGTTGAGGAAATAATGATGGGTACTGTGACTACGTTTTGCATTTCCCAGAGGAGTTTAATTTCTTGTGAGAGTTCTGTGTATTTGCTAATTTTTTGAGTGAATGCATCCTGAATGTTGTGTGTGTCTGGTATTGAGATGTCTATAATGTAGGTAACTTTGTTTTGCTTGTCTATGAGAGTGATGTCTGGTTTGTTGTGGTGTATGGTTTTGTCTGTTAGGATTGTTCTGTCGTAATACATCTTGTGTGTTGAGTTTTCTAGGATTGTGTCTCGTATGTATTTATAGTATAGTGTAAGTGTGTTTATTAATTTGTATTTGGTTGCAAGTTTTTGGTTTGTTATGTTTGCTACTTGGTTGTGTCTGTGCAGGTAATCTGTTTGTGCGAGAGTTTGCAACCAGACGTAATGTGTTGAATTGTTTCAGGCGCTATGTGGCATTTCCTACAAGTTTATTATTATTATTATTATTATTAGTTTATTCAAATAAAAGCTATGTAATTTTATATGGGAAAACTGACATTTGTTACGCTTTTATGAAAGGAAACAAGTAAATATTGAATCAGGTGTGAAAATTTAATTGGATTTTGAAAGGAACCGGAATTCTATTAAATTGAAAGTTCTTTGTTTATAATAAACATATTTTTTCAGTTAAATTTATTTGATTCGCTTGATTTTTTTTAAAATAAAGAATCACAAGTATAAAAAATTATAGAATGCATTTTGCCAAGATATTGGTATATGTAAATAGTACAAATATTCCGCATTTTTTACGGACATATTATTCTGAATAAAACCAAATGTGCCATATATATATGTAAATGCATTTTATTGAATGCATTAGAATTAAATTATATTATATTTTATAATAATTATTTCTGAATTAATTATATTAGCATTTGGTTCAATACAGTACTTTAAAACAAGATTATACAGTAAAATATAAAATAGTCCTTCAGTCCAATCCAAAAATAATAATAATAAAAAGTAAATAAAATTAAAAATTACAACATAAATATATTTTTTTAAACCTTTCATCATTTTGTTCAATCATCTGTAGCATTTATTTGCTAGAATACATACTGTATAAATACTTTGTTAATTCTAAAATACTGAAGACGTCAAGATGTATATGATTAAAATTAAAATCTTATTTTAAAAAGTTTATTTGTAATGTTAAATTATTCATGACCTAATTTGCCTCTTCGTGGATTTATAAATACATTTCCTCTGGCAAAGGATCAAGGTTGGGAAAGTCCGATAATTGCGGATTCAAACTTTACAAACAGGACTCAATTAGTAAGGTAATTCTAATATTTAGGTCGAAAATTTCGAGATCCGATTAAAATATTCTCGTACTGTTTAATGATCTTAAGAAAAACAAGCCATAGTTTGGTGGATATTGTTTATTAATAATAGCTCACTTAAATATGTGTACAGCAAAAAGTTTACCTCTTCCTTCCAAACTTCTGATTCTGGAGAGTACTTCAGCCAAGGTACTCCTCAGACAAATAAGTTCACTGGATTGATCTTGTACCTTCCTTTCTAAAGTGGAGACTTTTATTTGCAGAGATTCTTCAGAGTCCATTGTGTCATCTAACGTATAAAAAGGCAATTATTATTAGTAGGCTAAACATTCAAATGTAAAAAACGTTACAGAAAGTTATCTTTAACCGAGTGATGGTTGTTTATTATTGAATATTTTGCTAAACTAATGAAGTATAAAATGCGAATATAATTTAATTTTTCGAGCTGAATTAGAAAGCAAAATTTAGAAATTGTGTTCAATCAATTCGATGCAAAAAAATTATTTTGTACGTTAAAGATATGGTTTCTATTTACTTAACAGTTTTCAAAAATTTTACTTCATCGCAAATATCATATGTTATTTTCGAAAAATAATAAAAAATCTATGAGAAAAATGTGAGGAATGTTAAACCACAATATAGGATATTTGGAAAATCAATATATGATAAATAATCTTATTTAATATACAAAATAATTATAAAAATGCGGAAATAACTCTATTGAATTACAGTAGGCCTATAAGTGAAAATAGAGTGAACTTTTAATATGTGAAAATATGGGAAAATTGCCATTATAAAAGAGAATCGTCTTATTTGGAAACTAAGATTCATTCAAAGAAATGGAATAAATTAAAAATGGATTCTTACAAAGACAGGAAAATAAAAAATATAGGCCTATTACTTATTGTAAAATATTAATAATATAAAAATTTCAAAATATTTTTGCTATTTAAATCATATCATAAAATATGACTGCCGTAACTGGATAAAAATTGTAAAGTAAATAAGATAGCAATAATTAGTGGATATACAATAAAAAAGAAGTTAAGATATTGTATTAATATAGAAGAAAAATATAATAAAAAATGAAAAGAATCATTTGAAAATATTTTGACAATAAGTCACCATATTTTTCACTACCTTAAAAAAGTAAATTCCCATAGAATATAATTGAATAATTTAATTTTTATACTACATAGTATGAACCGCTGGTAATTTTTGAACATTTTTTGACAATATTTTGTTTAATTTATTTTATAATGTAAATTCTTATTCCCAGATAGTTTATTTTTGTAAACTGTAAAAAAATATATAATTAATAATCCTTCCTTCATTCCCACGTAAGGATGTCAACGTACGAAATATCCTACAGAGTTCTGTGACCTTTCGTCACCCTTAAATTGAGTTTTCTTTCCGTATTTTAACTGTTCTACTACAAATCATTGACACTTCATTCTCCGTGACTAATATTCTATCACACACAAAATACATTATCCTGTTGACTCTTTTATATCTTTCTAGAAAACGAGGATTGGAGTAGAGTGATGCAGAAAGATAATTTTTATCCAGATTTACGATCTTTTATGGCCCTTACGTGTGCCTCGACTTAATGATTGGTTAAAGTGTTATTGGCCTAGTTACATCGCGATTGTAGATATTCAATCTAGCATTTCGTCACACTCGTTTCTGCGATGGGAATATTTTCCGTTAAACTACCGAATAACAAGCAGAAAATAAGGTGGAGTGTCCTTCAAAGATCCACCCACACGTGTCACTTCGCCTACACCCAACGCCCAATCAACCAGTTTGTACCATTTATATTTCACATTATTTCTGATTGGAAATTCTTGGAAGCATCTAAATGACCAAATAAAGTGTCCTCGTTAATTTTATATTCGTAGCGCAGAGGATAGTAGTGAAAAATTCAACATAGAATTTATTTCAATCGTTATTTATAAACAAGTATTTTTCTTGGCACTTAAAGAATAATAATAAAAAAAAACCTAAACATGTTACTGCAAAGCGACCCTAAACATAGGCACAATTTTTAAAATAAATTAGATGGATATTTGATAAACGAGAATCGTGAACATAAATATTTTGATAGTTGCAACACGTGATAGTTTACGCAATATGAGACCAGGATCGACAGGGTCACGGTTTGCCTCCAGGTGTAAGTTGTACGTAGGGTGAGGGGTGGGTGCCAAGGACGGCGTATGGGTGGGAGCAGGAAGCTTTCAACAGAACCAGTGTTACAATACAGCGGATGGTTAGTGGATGCAGGAAGGAAGTGGATGCTCAACAATTAAAATGTCGACGCAAACAGGACGACCATCAATCCTTCTCTGTAATAATGATTATTGGAGTCATTTTGCTAGTTTGTCAATCGTATCAAGGACGCCGACGATTGAGAACTAGGGGAATAAACACGACCAACGTCATTCTTGTTATATCAAGCGTGTATCCGATGCGATTCAAATATGAGATACAACTCTGGATAAAAACATTATCTTAATTATAGGTTCGTACGTTTGAGTGCGTGTATCGCCTAGTAGATAGTCGATTCTGATTATATGCAATTGTCTGAATTATAATCAACGTTTATATGAATATTTAATGTATTTTCTTGTTATCTCATAGCGGCGTATCACTTATTTTTAGATATAAAATAAATCCATACGTTGCGAATTACTTAAACATTACATAAAATCTCAACAAAATTTAGTTCGTAATGTCTCGATTGTCACTTCATAATACAAACTGTGAACATTTTAAAAAAATATCAATTTTACTTTGTAAAATATTTTCTTAACATCTTACTTGGCTCTGTCTGAGGATACCAGGTGTTACTCGTAGTAACTTCGGTGTCTTTGTGTCACTGCACAATGCTGTGTCTATTCAAAGGCATTGTGCCCAATTGGTTAGACAAGTCAATCCCTCGGAACATACAGTTATAGGCAAGTAACTACGTTTTGCAAGTAAATTAGTTAGAATTTATTTCTTCATTTCAGTTTTATGAGATTTTTGAAGATATTTCAATAGTAAAGTAGGAAAGACTATACAGTATGTCTTAAATTAAAAAATTAAATACAATAAATTTAACTTTTAGATGAGAATCTTTATATCCATCACAATTTTGATTGTTAATTTTAAAAAAACTTTTCGATCCAATTATTGCCCTTCTTCACTATCAAATAATACATTTAATATGCAATTCTCTGAATCTTTTTCTGTATGATCGAGTTAATAAGCTAGACTGTACATATTTTTTTTTT